>OVBA01007416.1:0-13449 GCA_900406435.1 Lepidium aucheri | reverse complement strand
TTGCAAGTAACTACTGAGTATTGGTTCGACATCCACTTACTTACCACCATGCTTCAATGATTTGATTCCATAGGTCAAAAACCTTGCTATCAGTAGCTACGCCTTATCATCCACAAACCATTGGACAGATGGAGGTGTCAAACAAGCAAATCAAGGCTATTCAAGCTTGAGTTGTGGGAGTGGCAAAACAAGATTGGGCAGTCAAGCTAGATGACGCACTATAGGGTTACATAACAGCTTTCAAAATTTCAATTGGAAGAACTCTGTTTCAGCTACTATATGGGAAGTCATGTCATTTGCTAGTCGAGATAGAGTACAAGACGCCGTGGGCAACAAAGTTCATAAATTTCGACCTTAAGACTACTCAAGAGAAAAGGCTTATGAATTTGCATGAGTTATTGGAGGACAGACTTGAGGCTTATGAGAGCTCAAAAGTGTACAAAGAAAGAACTAAAGCCTTCCATGACAAGAAGATTGCACCCAAGAAGATCACACCTGGTGATCAAGTGCTTCTGTTCAACTCAAGGCTTAAGTTGTTTCCTGGAAAGTTGAAGTCAAGATGGTCTTGTCCATTTTGAGTAAAGAAGTTTTACCTTATGGAGCTATTACCTTGATCAACAAAGATAGTAACAATTTCACTGTGAATGGGCAAAAAGTTAAGCCATACCGAGCTGATGAAACCATTCCTGAGAGAACCTCTGTTTTTCTCGATGAACCCACCAACCTCTGTAGGGGGTAAAAGTCAAGCTAAATGACTTTAAACAAATGCACTTGGGAGGCAATCCCATGATATCCTTCTGAATAGTTAATTATGATTGTTCATCTTTTTAATTTTTCATCTATCATTACGAATATTTTTGTTTTGATACAGGAACCAGGAGCATCAAGTTTCTACACACAAAAAAACACAAAAAAGAAGAAAAAAGTAAAAAGGAGTGCACTCAAGTCAACTCGAGTATGGGACCACGGAGAGGGAATCTTACCGCACACCCACTCAAATTGTCTCCTCCTGTCCAACAACCCTGTTCACTCACGAGAACACTCACTCTTTTTCTCCACTTTAATTTGCTTATAAACTTGTCTTCATTTATCTTGTGAAGAACACTTGAAATAGAACCAGCAAAATCAACCTTCAATTCGAGCACCTTTCTCTATTCGAGTCTTACTTGTGTGAGTTTTACCTATTTTACAAACACTCAAAATTGTTCAAGAGCCATCTTCTTTGCCCAACATTAAAATCATAGAGTTGAAATCGAGTGTCGCTTCTTCTTTGCTCAAGGTGAATTCGAGTGTTGCTCCCTCTTCGCTCAAGGTTAAATCAAGTGTGTCTCCTTCTTTGCTCAAGGTGATTTCGAGTGTCTGTCGTTGGTATGAAACTTTCGGCACCATTTGAAGACTATCTGGAAATATAATCAAGCCGGCATAAGACTAGATTTCAAGCACGAGCTCGCACGCGAAGTCACGCGCTGTCACACGCTGACGTCATGCGCTCTCACGCGCTGTCGTGACCTAACCGTCAAGGACTCGGTTTTGTCTCAGCACAACAACGACCACAGTCTAGTTCGAGCATCTAACTACACTTGGATCTGATTTCGAGTATATCTATGGCATCCAAATATCTTGAGCTCCTCTACACACTTGAAACCATTTCGAGTCTCCTTAGCCTTGTTTCCAAGTCACATAGACTCGCTTAAAGAGACAAGGGTGAAGCAAATCAAAGCTAGCACACCACTGGTTTCCATCATAAGCAGTCGTCACACTTTTGAGCTACGCCACTGTTGATTTGCTTACAGATTGCTCAGAATATGGAAGTCAGGAGAGGGTTCATCTAAAATAAGGCTTACTCGATCTATGGTGGAGGAGTCTCCAATATATGTCAAAGATGACAACTTGCCGTCAGAGTTATTGGAACAACGTAGAGCCGCAAGACGTAAAGGCAAAGGCATCAAAGAAGAACCAGAGGGAGATGTTTCTGTGGAAGACGCCAGTAGCACAGAGGAGAATGACGACAATATCGACGATTGGGATATCAGGAACATGCCATAGACTGTGACTTGCCAAGACGCGCTCAAGGATTTCAGGGTAATGAGTGTGGCTAGAACAAGGTATATCCACAGGGAAACGATGGTGTAGGTTGGCATCGCCAAGGATGTGGATCTGATGCTTGAGAATTATGGGTTGACGCAGTTTGTCTCTTACCCACGCAACACGTACAGAGCAGAAACCATACAATCTCTTGCCTTAGTTGAACTGAAATAGTACTCCGCTAAAGAAGAAAGGTTGCACGCAGAGACGGTTTTGGGATGCTAAACTTCATCATCAACAGCATCAGCTACTCTTTCTCCGCATTGAATTCGAGCAACTTTTTGCTCTTCGCCCATCGGACGGACATGATACATATTTTGGCTGAGAAGAACTAAATTTTCTGTGGAAGTTGATAGCAGGTCCTATCACGTATAATCTCTCACAGAGAAAATGCTCAAAGATCAGGAATCCTTCCATTCGCTACTTCCACAACGTGATTGTGTCCACCTGTTTTGCCAGATACGAATCAGGGAATATTAGGCGACCAGAGCTCGAGATGACCGATGAGGGGTTGAAGAGCTTACTTAACAGCAGCGACTATGGAATGCAGTTCACAGGCAATACAAACGACAACAAGTTCGCCAAAGCAATGATGAAGCAATTGGTGAGCTAAAAAAAGTGGGCGCGAATGTGCCAAGATAATTTAAAAGCGATCATACGTGTTGGCGGGATCATCATGAGAATTTTGGAGACATGTAGCGTGGCTATGAGGACTAAACCAATCACTCCAGAATATCTAGACATCGCTTATCTTGTGCAACACAAGATCTTAAACGAGGGACCGCGCAGAGGAGTCTGGTTGTATAAGTTCAGGCCGATAGGTGCAGCAGCTGATTCGAGGATTGCGCTCCCAAACACGGAATACACCGCTTTGTACTCGAGATAATTGTTGTATTCTTACCTCCAGAGAAGTGTCTCAGTGGTGCTAGAGTTTAACAAAACAGACCGATACGGGAAGCTAAACCCATTGAAGAGGCTCTTGGGGAGCCATAGTGTTATTGTTTTGACAAGTACCAAAAACCGAAGATGTCAAAGGGGTAAGAAGCTGCTCACAAGCGTATTGGTCTTTTGAAGAAATTATGTAGATGGAATGCCAAGCAGATTACCAACCTCACCACAACTTGCTTAAATTCAGCTCTAGCTCTTAGAGAGAAAGGCATTTGACTCCCCCAGAACTCAGAGAACCAACCTCACCAGCTCTCAGATGCTCTGCCTCCACCTCGCAGCAATATATATGACGCTCATACTCCGAACAACCTCGCAGGGCATCAGCACACCCCCATCGACCGATGCCTCAAATTGAGCAACAGGAGACAACACCACATTTCGAGCAGCAGCGGATACTCCCTCAATATCCCCATTTTGACCTGAACTCGATCGAAGACTTCAAGCATGCTATCAAACGTTACAGTTCTACATACAATTATGCTCTCCCAGGCACTTCAGAGTCACAACTCGAGGCGAGTGCAGAGGTACTATTGCGCAAGAGATTGTTGACCAGGACTAGAAGAAGAAGAAACACAAGCATTGAGCCGTAACTTGTCAGTACAGAGGTCCAACCACATGACGTTTTGGCACAACCGACTGTGAACTTCTTGGACCCACTAGAGGGAACATCGAGCTTCTTCTACTACCAACAGAACCTCAGCCTCATGACAATATCATGGATATGGATCTAGCCAGGTGGGCCTTGTTTGGAAGGCGTTAGACGAAGGTACCTGTTCCACAGTCTTTTGTATATACCATTTCATGTTTGTTTATTGTTTGTTAATCTCAAATTCTCTTTCACGCTTTTATACACACAAGAGACTGTGTGATTCAAGTTTGGGGGAAGGTTCTAGAGGATACTAACTTTGTTTTTTGTATTCTTAGTTTTATTTCACATCTTTAGCACGCATTGCATAAAAAATATATTATATTTATCATGTAGGATCGAGTGTAGATGCATACGGAATTATGAGAATTATAGCCACTTAAACTTGCTGATTGAATTGCTAGATTCAATGCCCTAGTTTCTGAGTTCTTTTTTGCATTCCATGCTTGTCTGAAAGTTAAGACTGAACCATGGTAGGAATGTTTAGCATAAGTCTCACGCCATGATTGAACATGTTTTGATTTGATGTTTTTTCTCACTAAGTGATAACCATAAAACTGAATGCTAATTATCTTGTCTTTGCATCAATCTAAAGCTTGTGGATAGAACAAAATATTTGGATTATCTTTTCCCTTTATGTAGCTACCTTGTTATCCAAGTAGAATTCCCACCTTGCCACATCTTGACTTATTTCAAACCATGAATTGCTTGTGTGTGAATGTGAGGCCTATTTTTGATCTGAACTCGGTATAAGGTGTTAGGTGAGAGCCGACAAAGCCATGGTCTTATATAGTTTCTAGTCCATAATTTTTGGAGTAGACTAGGACTAGGTGGTTAGCTTAGGTTTAGAATGAGAATCACTCGAGTTTAAGCAGGAAAAAGATACAAAATGAATGGAAAGGGAAAGAGCCAAGTGAAGTAGTCAAGGAAGAGAAAAGGCAGAAAATATAAGTGTATAATAATCTAGTGAAAATTTTGGGAATGATAATGTGAAAAGTTCTAAGTGCAGTAAGAGAAGAAGACTTAAAATGTCTAGATAAATTAATAACGAAATTGAACCAGGAAATGTATTGAGAAACCCAAAACCATTAGAAGAAGAGTCAAGAAGCCCACCTCCTTAGACTAAAAATGCAAGACTAAAGTTGATGATTCTATATGGGAAAAAAGAAAAAATGACCAAATAAGCGGGTAGACTAGGATAGTTTTCTGGATTAGATTTGGTNTCATTTTGGGTGCGGCGGGTAGATAAGATCATGGATTTGTATGCGCCTATTGGTTCTCACCTTTAGCATTATACTAAAGTTCAGTCCATTCATGAGTGATCCCTTGTGCACATTACTTGGACAGTTACAGATTAAGAGATCATTCTAATCTCTCGACCTGACCCTTAGCCAAACAAGCTCTCTAGTGATGCTTAGACATGATCCACAGTTACTGAACTAATGAATGTTAAGAGGGTAGGTCGATTTGAATGCGTAATTAGGTTGTGGCTGAGCTTAGATTAAACAGTGATTGTCATGGCTAAAGTTTTTAAGTAAGGCTTGTTTGAACTGCACCATTAGAACTTGCAACTAAGACATTGAATTTCGCATTCGTTTAAGCTTGTTTCCAGTTATGAGTTTCCGACATTGCAACCTCTTCTCGAGCATAGTTTTACACATTTGCTTGAGGGCAAGCAAAAACTAAGTTTGGGTAAGTTGATATATGTGTATTTTAGTATGTTTTAGAGGTATTGTTTAGCACACTTTGCATTCGTATTTACAGCATTTGCACCTCTTTAGATGTCTTTCAGATTCATAATTTCATACATTGCATAGAATTTCATACATGTTGCATAAAAAGAGTTGTAGGTACTTGGAAAGCATAATTGGAGCATCCTGGACGTTGTGGAGACATTGGGACCAGATGATGAGCTTGGATGCAAATACCAAACTGGAGCCTCACCATAGACTCGAGTACGGATTGTAGCTTGCCGATGGACTCGAAAAGGAAGAGATTTGCAAGTGAGACTCGAATTGTATTCGAACTTCTCCATTCACTCTTGTACGAAGTGAAGCCTTATCTCACCCTGGGTTGTGACGATAATGATTATCAAAGTTTTTACTAATTTTCGTGCAAGCAGACTTTTTAGCTTTTGTAATCTCAGAATGAAACCTTTTAATTTTGAGTTTATTTTATGCAATTTATTTTTACGTTTAGTGTTGCTTTTATATCTCACTCGAGTTATATATTTATGCAATCTAATATTGATTTTATGCCTGCTATTACTTTTATGAGTTCTGAGTAGTTACCTAGGGCTCTTGAGGATGAGTTAGGTTGGCGTGGATCTTAGGTTTTCTAGGTTGCTTGAGGTTAGGAATGCTTAGATCTCGTCTGATTTGGTGCTGTTAACGCTAGTTTTATTCTGATCAACTAAAGCTTGTTCTAGGATGTTCTAGAACCCGATAGGTGTTTGGTAGAACGTTAGATCAAACCATTTCAGAGATTCACACGCTTAGCTCAAGGGATCAAATGTCTTAGGTGTAAATCGGTTTTAAGCGAGTTGGTCGCTCATGTCGATTAGGTTATCAAACACCTATGGCGATATGGTCTGTTAACAGCTTGATCAAATTTGTTTACCATGAGAGTGGATTCATTGTTTTGTCTTCTTGCTGCCTGGACATTAGCTCTATTGAGTGTTGTCAAGCGCCTAGTTGATCTAAGAGTCATGCTGATCCATGGTACTCACTCCTCAGGAACCTGTTTTCTCACCATGCGCTTGATTTATTTTTATTACCTGTTGCTATTTACTGTTTTGCTTTATCTTCATGCTGTTTACTATTCTTTGTTTAATTTACTTTTAAGTTCAACTTCATTGATGCTCAAATCTAATTTAGGTTGTTAAACAAAATTCACTCTTATTGGCTTGGATTAGAGTACTTAACTGCATCCTGATTGATAGCTAAACTCCCAGTTGGTTTGACACCTTTTGTGCTACTTCGACACGTTAGTACTATAGGATTTGAAAACAACAGTAAAATCATGTTATCAGATACTCATTGTATGAACCAAGATAGAGGTCAAAAACAGCCCTTCCAACCTGCAAGACGTGAAGACACTTTCTCAAGAACCTCACAAGAAGTATCCTTATTAATCCTTTTTTGAAGAACAGGAAGACCAAATACTTCCCAAGATCCTTAGTTGATTTTATCCAATTTTCCTCACTGATTCGTCTCTCTAACTGACTGTCCACATAATAAGAGAAGTAATCTTTGATTTTTCAAGGCTTACTTTCTGCCCTGAAGACGTGCAAAAGGATTCAAGAATACTCCTAATAATTCGTATCTGAGAAACTGACGCTTGTGCAAATAAGATAAGGTCGTCAGCAAAGCAAACATGGGAGATGCTCGGACCTCCTTATGAAAATCTGATCGGTTTCTATTCCTTCCTCACAACCAAACTATCAATAAGGTGACACAATCTCTCAGGGAACAACACAAACAAGTAAGGAGACAACATGTCACCCTGACGAAGACCTCATGATAGAGTAAAAGGTTGAGATTTTTCCCCATTCCGTAAAACCGTTATACATGGACCAGCCACACATTTGTGGATCCAGTCAACCCAAAGATTCGATAAACCCACAGCCTTAACATTGTCTTCTAGAAAGTCCCATCGGGCTCTGTCATATGCTTTCTCAAGATAGAGCTTTAATAGCATTCAACCCTTCTTGCATTTCTTCTTTCTCATAGAGTGAACAGCTTCGTGAATAGTGACAATATTGTCTACACTAAGAAAACCCGGTATAAAGCTCGATTAGGCTGGTCTAATAAGTTTCGGCATCACACACTTAAGATGAAGTACCATCATCTTCGTAATTATCTTGAAGAGAACATTACAAAGACTAATCGGGCAGAACTGTGAAAGACGTTCTGGTTTTGTAACTTTAGCGATTAACACAATCAAAGCATCATAACTGCAAGAAACCGAGTACACACTCCATAACCGAAACCTTTCCCAACAATGCTGGTAAAAGATAGGTTGAAAACCATCATGCCCAAGCGCTTTATATTGATTCATACTATGCACAGCTTGCTCCACCTCCCATGCCTCAAACGGTTTTGAAAGGCTAGACCGATCATCAACACTTAGCCGCTCAAAAAATGAAGGTAACTATGTGATAAAAGCATTTTTGCTCCCTCTATCAAATCAATTGAACATAGTGTTGAATAAGGTGGGAATAAGGTGTAAACAATCTATTTTATACTAGATCCTAGTCCAACTAACCTACCATTCTGTCACAACGATAGATTATGATATTTAGGTGAGGTTGCAAACTAGATAATAGGACAAATACACAAAATGACAAAAATAAAACAGAATGGAAATGACTAAAACAGAGAAATAGCATAAAAACATAGCACAACAATTGCTATAAGATAGAAATTAAACTAAAAGCAAGGATCTAGAGGATAGGGAGGTTGATCAGCGATAAACTCGTCGATCCCAACTCGCTGAACACTTTTGAGTGATCTCTAGACCGAGACTAGATTAGATCAACCCGCTCTCATGGTGAAGACCCCTATCCAAATTAGTTGATCCATTACGGCTCTTGCCGCAATCAGGCCGAAGAAGAAGCATTAAGGTAAGTCCAACTCGTCTAACAGCCGACCCACATGCTAGATCTCTCTTCGGTGGATCAACCCATCACTAACAAGGCACTTGGTCTCTGCTCCCATCGGCGCTAGCCTGAGGTCACAGCCCAAATCAGATATTTCTTGATCAGGGAGAAATCAGCATTAAGCTTGGCTAAGTTAGAAGAGATCGGAGTTCAGATCATGGCTAGAACAGCGAGGGAATCAACATATTCACCTTTGATTGCCCTATCCTCTAGATCCACACGGATCTACTCGCACCTCATTGTGTGAGGGCAGAGGAGTAGGGTTAATCTAGATTGTATAAACATAAAGAAACTTAAATGAAATTGCAGAAAGTAAAGATGAAAAACAAAATAAACTTAATTCATTATAAACTTTGAAGCATAATCATAAACCAACAATCATAAAGAGTACCTTAAACAAAGCTTAAAAGAAACAATAAAATCAGAGAGAGTTTTTTAGCTAAAACAAAAGATGATTGATAAGAGAGTGATTAGAGGGTATTTATAGGGTTATTTTCATAACCCTAATGGTCAAACCGACTTAAGTTGGTCAACCAGGAATTTCTGCAAGTCTTGCCCTCAGAGTCCTTGCATGAGCTTGGGCACCGAGGAGTGATTCTTGTCTTGGTCCTCATGGGTTGAGACTGAGTGAATGGCCCGAGTATAATCCTTGCGGTGGAGAGATTGATCTTCCCTCGCGACAGATAGGTCGAGGCTGGTTACTGATTCATCTTTTCTTGAGTGTTCTGAGCACTCCTCGCCCTGTGATCCGCGAGGTAGCGATCCGAGGTTACATGATATTTTTCGCCTAGCAGCTGATCTAATTGTCCTTAGCTCCAGTTTTAGCTTGTTTTCTGCTCCTTTTCCTAGATAAAACTCCAGACTCCAAATGCAAATGCAAAGAAAGCAAAACAAACCTAAAAGGACCTAAGTAAACGGAAAATCTATCTAGACGGATGCAAAACAACCTAAAATAAGACTCTAAAAACATCAAAAATCACACATATCACTCTGGTACCAATGAAGGAACATCCAAAACTGAGTAAAGAAACTCATTAAACTGAAATGAAAGGTTCTCCAACGCAAGTGGATCAGTGACCCAAGTCCCCATCTTATTTCTCAGGCAATCAATCTTATTACGTTGTCTCCTCACCATAGTCATGGTATGACAATACTCTGTATTCCGATCTCCAAGAGCAACCCACTTGTTCTTGTTCCAAAATAATCTTAAAGTCCTTAAGAAGTTGTTTCTCCTCCTGTAAGAGAAGATCTGAATAAGATTGTGTAAGCGCAGCTTGAATGCCTGTAATTTTTTGTATTAACTCATCCTTTCGACTTTGAATATGTCCAAAAACTTCCTTATTTCATTTCAACAGCTTGCGCTTCAACAACTCTAGAGTTGCTGATATACTAATATTCCGATTCCAAGAAGTGTGGAACAACTGTTTGAAACCCTCATGCTGAAGCCAGGCAGCTTCAAACCGAAAATAACGACGTTTAGGGTCACACTTGGTCTCTGGAGAGAGTTGGAGATAAAGGGGAGTGTGATCCAAAGAGAGAAAGGGAAGGTGTGTGAATATCGCAGTCTGCCATAAAAGTCATGTGTGCAGACAAACCAGCAATCGATCAAGTCATTTAGTAACAAAGAAAGGATGAGTTCGCCCACGTCACCACGTGTAAGGGCTCCCTTTAAAACCCAGGTCAGTCAACGCGTTCTCATTAATCCATTCTCCGAAAGTTAACGAGTCTTGTGAGAGGTAGCCATTCCCACCTGTACGCTCATCAAGACAAATGATCGTATTAAAATCACCACGTATAACAATAGGAATAATAGCTTTGTGAGAGATGATCCTAAATCCCACTACGACTTCCAACAGAGGGTGCCGCATAGGCTTCTACTAAAAGAAAAGCAGCAAGACCGGACCAATCATCGCAACAATAAACTGATTTGAAGATGCTTGCACATCCACATCTCCTATCATGGAGCTCCATACTAACCAAATTCCCTCACTCTAACCTTGAGCATCCACCCAAAAAGATTCGTCAAAATGCAAACTCTCACAAATCAAACGAGAATGATATCCAACTGCATGCGTTTCAAACAAAGCTAGAATATCCGTTTTTGACTTCTTAAACAAATAGCAAATTGATCTCTGAAATTGGATTTATTAACCCCTCGGAAATTCCAAAACATGCAATTCATTATCAGAAACAACTGAGAATTAAGAAGAATTCCCGAGAAGTAAATTAGGCGTTCATTACATCGTCATCTCCCAATTGCAGACAATTAGAATTGGCATTATTCTTCATTAGTGTAACATCCTTTACATGATTATCGCCACAACCAGGTAATCCGTCGTGAGCTAAAGGCAAGGATACATGATCAGGCATCATGGTTGCCAGATCCTTAACCTCCTCTCTACTCGCACCTGAATTATTCATACCAATTGGACTCTCTTGAACTGAAGCCGAGACAACATGAGAACCATCGATACGAAACACACTATCAACACGACCAGCTGTACCCATTTCTATTTTCTCAACCGCTTGCCCGAAGATGATAATTCAAGTTTTTCCCTTAGTAACATCAAAGATCAAACCTCTCGAAGGATGAGGTTGTATTAGTTTACTCTTCTTCTTATAGATATAGGTTTAGCAACATTTGCTTTGCTTGTAAAATGGACAACACTCTGCTCCACCATGTTCCCAACCTTTGCACCCTCCTTAGAAACATTCCTCTGTTCATTCAAAAGCACAGTAGTATTCTCTTTTCCCACATTAGTCTTCACGGTGGACACATAATCCCTTCCTTCAAACATAAGAAAATTGTTTAAGGAGTTGAAATTGTTCGATAAACGAACATTATTTTGCGTCATCCAATTCGAAATATCAGTTAAGACACAAGAATTACTGCTACTTGCTTTATTGGCCTGACTAACATTGTTCATTTGAACGGAGTTTTGGCGTCTGCCTTCCTGCAAACAGGAACAAAGCCATCTGCATCCATGTGATTAGTCATGGCTACATTTGCAAAAACACCACAGGGAGACACGGGAGAAGTCATCGTAGGAGTTATGGAGGGCACAACAACCGAATTCAGAGGTTACCTAGCCACCTGTGAGCATGTTTGAGCTTGATGACCATATAATCCACATCGAGGACATATATTAGGAAATTCCTCATATTCCACGAAGAAACAATCCCATTAATTGAGATAGTGCCCTTTAAAGGTTTTCTCAAATCCAATTCAACACAAATCCTTGCAAATCGAGCCCTCTCAAAGTGTAACGTCGTGGAGTCCGCCCGAAGTGGGTTCCCCAAATTACTAGAAATGTTCATCAGAATCCGATTGTGATAAAGATAAAACAAACCGATTTTTCATAATATGAACCCACACCGGCGTAGTGACTATATTGTCGACCAAAGCATCAAAATCTGACTTCCACTCTTGGACTAGAAGGTAACTCTCAAACATCTGCCATGGACCACGTGTGAGAACCGCCAAATATTCATCCGGATTCTCAAAATGGATCACAAAATATTGTCTTGGTAAATCCACAATATGCATCGATCCCTTAGGTCCCCAGACCTCTCTTAACTTCCTGTTCAAAGCAGTTATTGAGACAATTCTCTCCAAAACCTTAATGATCATGCAATTAGTCCACAAACCATTCATTGTATCTATGATTTCCCTGTCCACTGTAATTTCAGGTTCACCTCTGACACCATGAGGATACAAAATTTGCATATGCGAGTTAATAAATCTTTCATCACTCGGAGCTTCTGCAATCGGAATCCCACCTGTGCTCGTGCCCACAACTTTCTTAACCAACGATGAGCCCTTGTCAGGCGGGTCCGGAGGTTGCACCTGACCCACAGCTCCCACCAATGGTTGCGTTTTCCGCACGTCCGTTCAAAACCCTAGCAGAGCTCTTGTCGCCCCTATCGCCCATTGCCGTAGTTTTCGAACTTTTCACTAGTATTAGTTAGCTTTATATGAAACGTCTTTGTTTTATTTTTAAGGCAATGAATCCTGGATTCAAACACTCCAGTCCTATCCACTTCGATCGAGTTTAATCTAAGCTCTGTCTAGTTAATTCGAACTATGTACTTGGTCTTGGGCTTTGGGTTTGTGTTTTAACTGATATTGGGTCCCTGGGTTTTAGATATACTCATCGCCAAAAAGGCTTAAGATATTTGAATTTTTTTAAGAAATGCCCTTTTTGACATGCCCCTTTTCAAAAAGTGTCTCCTCATGCCTATTTCTCTCTCCCAATTTCCAAAGAAAATGTCAAGTTTTGAAAAGGAACATACCAAAAAGGGCATTTTTGAAATTCTCCCAAGATATTTCCATAAACATGCATCTTTTTAATATTAAGCGAAGTGATAGATAAAAACTTGTGTTTGATTTAAACCGATAATGCATGTTGTTTTCCAACTAATCTCAAATATTTACTTTTCTTGTGATGCTTAAAGCGAAAAAGATTTTGTATAGCTATAAATTATAAATTATAAATAAACTTTTGAGCTTCTTTAGTTGAGCTTCTTTTAAATTATAAATAAACTTTGATACCTAAAATCTTGCTAGTTGAGCTTCTTTAGACCCAGGATGGGACCCTGCAACTATAATAAAATTGATTTCAAACATTGTTTTGGAAGACCAATTAAGCAGTTTAATATATATATATATATATATATATATATATATATATTATATTAAAGTAGAAGACATTTTCATTTTGACTGTGTAATAAATTATAGGATAAAATTAACACAAAATTCATAACAATCCTTAAAAATAGGATCAAGATAGTTTTATTACCGATTTTTATATAAAAATTCAAATTTTAACAGAAAAGTTCTAATAAAACTAAAACTTAATATATAAAAAATATTTCGGTTATAAATTTGATTATTGATTCAACTCTGGTTCGGTCTTGGAATATATGTTTCCAGTATATAGATTTAGGATGGATTCTGGTATTTTGTCGGGTTCGGTTTATGTAATTTGGTATTTTGGTTATTTTGGTTTATAACATATTCAGATAGGGGGAATTAACTAAAATGACCTAAAATTTGTTTTTAAATACAAAACTAGACTCCTATTTGAGTCAAATGCAAAACTAACTCA
>OVBA01007415.1:0-14632 GCA_900406435.1 Lepidium aucheri | reverse complement strand
GATCCGCCGAGGAGAGATCTAGCATGTGGATCGGTCATTAAACCCTTCGGGCCGGACTTTATGCTTTGGATCTGGCTAGATCGCGGCTAGCATCGTAATGGATCTGCCGGATCAGAAAGGGATCTTCACCATGAGAGTGGGCTGATCTAGCTTGTCCCGGTTTAGAACTCGCTTTATATAGGTCGGCGGTGTTGGATCGGCGAGTTAACCGCCGATCACCCATTCCCTATCCTCTAGATTCATGTTTAATTCCATAATTTATTACATTTGTTAGTTTGCACTCTGTTTTAAATCATTTCCCTGTTTTGAATCTATTTGCTCTGTTTTTATTTTGTCCTTTACTGTAATTTGTCCTATTATATAGTTTAAGAACTCACATGAATATTAGCCTAATTTTGTGACAGAATTTTAAGTTGTTTGGACTAGATCTTAGTACTAGATAGGCTGTTTGCAATACCTCCGAGTATTGGTTTGACAATCCACTCTACTTTCCACTATGTCCATTATCTCTGAGTATCAGTCCCCTTCGAGATAATGGACGCCAATGTCCTTCTTATACTCAGCCAGACAGCAAATGGAATCAAATTTTCTCTCCAACCGACTCCTCCATTTGTCTGCTTCCGGCTTAGCACCACCAGAGAAGAAATTTGTTCCCAGCATTTGCATATGATCCATCACATTGAGATAAGATGGAGTACTTGCTACTTGAGTTTTCTCAGCCATGTTTACCACCGATGCTACATTCACCAGGATTTGCATATTTCCCACAGGAGATGCAGCTGGTAAACGTGCCAGCACTTGAGCAAGCATCGCCAACATAGCTTCCACTCCTATCGGTGTCATCGCAATAGCACCCGCAACAACACCTTCTGGGGCTATATTAGTCTTATTCTCGGTACTTTCCCCAAATACCGAGTTATCGCCATTCCGAGGCAACTCTGAATCAGAACTCTGATTATTCCCAGCCATCTGCAATGACTAAGATTAGCTAAGTTAGCCGGAATACTAACTTAACTTTCACACCCATAGAAAATTTAAAAAGCTTAGCGCGGAATCAGAAGATGGGAGGATGGTCTGTAACCCATTAAACTGATTATGCATAAAATGTCTTATCCTATAATCGACAGCGCTCTGATACCAATTTGGTACGCCCTAACCCGCAGCCACGCAACCTGAACAGGTTTTTACTTAGCTAAGTTTGCATTATAAATAATCAGATATGGTTTCCTACGATACTTAGTTAAGTTTTTAGCAAAAGATTCACAATGGATGGGTCCAAAATATGCATAACCGTTATCAAATTATACAGCCGGGTTTTGGTACAATGAAAATCATGTTACAAAAAAACTTTTTACATTTAAAACACTAGACTACTACCCGACCTAGCCATCCTTTTTCCCCACATCGTCTTGATTTCACACCACGGTTAGCTACCTTGATTCTTTTCTGGAGTTATCTTATCACCTGCATTCACAACGAATGCATAAGCACAACATGCTTAATGAGCGGGTCATTCCGTCCCATAAACTAACAAGAATGCACAATCAAACATCAAAATCAATCAAGTCTACAGGCATGCAAGTAATACAGAATTAGAACCAACTAATCACTCGGCACTGCCGGCAGTCCATCCTGACCCATGCAAGCCTTGGCAAGCCCTAGGCTCCCAAGCGTGTTGTTGGTCTTGACTAAGTCAGCCCAAGTTGATCTTTGATCAAACAACCAAAAAAAACAAGCATGCAAGCATTCAAACGCAACCAATTTATCATTTAACAAAATCTATGTTTAACCGAATCCAAGTTAGACACAACGGTCACCATTCACCTTTTTCTTGCTTCCTGACACCTCTTGGCGCAAAGCTGGAGCTTAAACACACCCACTAATGAAAGCAACAAACCATGGCCGTACTATGCGACCGGGTCGATGGTACGTTTGGATTCCCTCAAACATTAGAGACTTGGGTCGACCCACTTCGACCACTTAGCTGAATCGTCCATGCCAGACCATTCTGATGGAACTACCATATTAAAATACCAACGGTTCGACCATACTTGGTCATTTTCTACCAACAACTGCATTACTTAGACTTGTCCGGAATCATCCGGACAGACCATGGGTCACGGGCGTTACACTATGTCTATTGCCAAGAAGCTAGATCGTGTTTTGATAAATGATAAATGGCGCATCTCATACCTACTAGCTTTAAGTTATTTTGGAAAAATTAATTTCTTGGACCACTTCCCTTCTTGTGTGTCAATGGGAGATCAATATGCGGCTAAAAAACCATTGAAAGTTTCCTACTTCCTATTGCACAATGAGGACGATCTGTCACGCTTGTTTCACTTATGGAGCTTAAATCATTTTGCAAATATACAATGTTTTTCCTTTCCAAGAAACTTAAACTTCTAAAGGGGTTATTTAAAGACATAACAGGTAACAATCCTCAAACTTGGAACTGAGGGTACAAGAGGCGCATTCATAGATGCTATTCTCTCTAGAATGACTTCGGTTGAATCCCTCTCCCAAAAATGCGAGTATCGAGAAAGTTGGCAAATACGATGTGGATCTCTCTGTCCTGTGGTGAAGAGAAAACTCTTTTCCAACGCTTTCGGGTTAAGTGGATTAAATAAGGAGACGCCAACTCATCTTTCTTTCATAGAGTCATCAATGCAAACAGGTCAGCTAATCAGATTCACTTCTTGATGAATGATGATAATTAGAGATTAGACTCGCTGGATTCCATTTAGGGTGAATGCATTGATTATTTCACTAATATGTTTGGCTCTGCATCACCTGCTCTTTCTGAGACTGAATTGGGACAAATTGAAGCGTTCACCCCTTTCAGATGCTCGGTAGTTGATAAGGAGATGCTCCAATCTCACTTCACAGCTGAGGATATTAAGAATGAGTTATTTGCTCTGCCTCCAAACAAGACTACGAGATCTGAGGGTTCTTTGGAAAAAATTTTCGGTCTTCTTGGGGTATAATTGGACTTGATGTCATCTCGGTTGTCCGAGAATTTTTTCATACTAGAACATTGTTTAAGCAGTGGAACAACACTGCAATAACAGTAATTCCAAAACAAGAAGCAAGCCCACCATTTGAAGGACTTTAGACACATTCGTTGTGTAATGCACTGTAGAAAGTTGTGTCTAAGCGACTCGCTCGCAGGCTGTAGCTTATGCTTTTGAAGATGATCTTTAACTCTTAAAATATGTTTGTCAAGGGTAGGTTGCTGGTAGAAAATGTCATGTTAGCAAGTGAACTGGTTCAGGAGTTCAATAGGAAGTCAGTAACTCTGGGAGGAAGGCTGTAAGTGGATATAAGAAAGGCTCTAGATACTTTGCGGTAAGATTTCATCCTTAAAATTCTGGCTGCTGCAGATTTTTTTTGAGGTATATAAATTGGATAGATGAGTGCATTACTACTCCTTTTTCTGCTAGCCTCCAAATTCAAGTGCATTTGCAAACAACAGCGTCGCCAATCAAAACCAAAATTGGTTTGAGCTTCATCCATGTCAGTGCTCCTCTTAGCTTTAGTGAAGACAAACGAGAGAATGACAGATGAAGGTGAACGCTGGTGGAAGTGTGAGGGCCTTCAAACACCGAAAACAAGGAATTATAGAAGGAAAGGGACCTTGATTCACCAACCCAAGTCGGAATTTAACCGGAACAAATCCGGAGGAAACTCAGCTAAACTAAGATCAAAATCTACGCGATTGAAATACATTTTTATCTCTCTAAAGAATATGGATCGGGAAGAGAAATAGAGAAGATTATGTGCTAGAAACAACAAGAAGAAAACCAATATTAAATCAGCGAAAAATTAGAACTGAAAGATTAACCAACCAAAACTACTCAACAAAACAGTTTCTTAAAGAATGATTAGACAACCACATAAAATAATTTTTTATATTCGACAGTTGAAAAAATGAAGAAGCTAAAGATTCAATAATACTTTTGCATCTTTACCTTCTTATTTTTATTGAATGTCTAGCTTCTTTTTTTCAACTTTGGAATATTTATCTCTTAGATTACTAATTCTTAAATTACTAATTCTGATAAATAATAGATATAACATTAATAATAATAAAGTACAAAAAAGATATACAGAAAATATTACTTTTAGAGTAATATTATTTTTAGTTTTTTTTTGTTAATATTGGATCACAACTAGCCGACCCAATAGCCAAATTCCTACGTAGTGTAGGCGGTAGATTTTGATCTATAGATATGCAAATACGTCTGCCATTTAGTGAACTTACCGTCTACCATTTAGTAGATTTACTGTCTGCCATTGAACTAATAGCCACTTACAAACAACTCAACTATATTATTTAACAAACAAAAAATATTTTTAAAGTAATAAACAGAGGAATGAGGTATAAGTATAACAACTCAGCTATATTATTTTATTTTAGTCATGGCTTGATCTTCCACCGTGAATTCAAGAGAAAATAGCCAAAACTTTGGGAACTTTATGGTCTGTATCGATTCATACTTGAATTCATGTGCTATATTCAAATCTAAATTCACTCACAAAAATTGTATATGTCATATTCAAATCTAAATTCACTCACAAAAATTGTAAATTTCATACATGAACTATTTTTTTGGCTAAAATCAAAGTTGACCATTATCTTTGTCAGCAAACTGTTAAATATCCGTTATACTCTTGTTAGGCGACACGTGTACAGCCAAATAAATTAAGTTAAGATAAACTAACTTAAAATAAATTAAATTAAATCAAATTATATAAAACTAAATTAAAATAAATTAAATTAGTTCAAAATAAATTACATTAAATTAAAATATATAAAAAATAAATTAAAAATTAAAATAAATAATATAAATTACAATAAATTACAATAAATAAAAGACATTGAAATAAAATAAAATATTACTCTCATTTTTTGATAGTTTAAAAAAATACCACTTATCATTGAATAGTGACCAAAATATACTTAGGTTATTATTTTTTATATTTTTTTATGTTTTCAAAAAAATTTCCCGCCAAAACCTTTTTTTCCGCTAATTATATTTCCCACCCAATTTTTTTTTATCTCAAAATTTTTCCGAATTTATTATAAGGTTTTATAAGATAGTTTATAAAATTTCACATAAGAGATCTTATAAAATTCATAAGGCTTTATAAGAGAGCTTATAAAATCTAAAAGACTTTTTAATAGAGCTTATAAAATTTACAAGATTTTATAAGAGAGTTTATAAAAATTTCAAGGTTTATTACACAAATTTTTATAAATAATATATTTATAAGTTATCTTATAAAACTTTATCAATAGTAAATGTATAAGTTATCTTATAAAATCTTATCAACAGTAAATTTATAAGTTATCTTATAAAACTTTATAAAAATCAATTTATAAGTTATCGTATAAAACTTAAGGGAATCCACATAAAAGTTAAATTTAGTTTTCCTAAAAGTAAAAATAGTTTTCGTATTAGACCACATAATGTTGTATTTGATTTGTTATTATTTTTTTGATTTTATATAATTTTTTAAAGTATCTTATAAATCTTTGTAAGGTTTAATAAGATAATTTATAAATATATTATTTATATAGTTTTATAAGATAACTTATTAAAATATTAGTTAAAAAGTTTTATAAGATTTCTTATAAAGACTTATAATCGTTTTCAAAAACATTTTGAGTCAAAAAAAATGCGGGAAAAAATGTTTTTGGCGGAAATAAAAATTTGTTGTAAAAACATTTATAAAAAAAACTTCGCTTTTTTGAGATTATTTTCGTCATTTTTATTAATGAGAAGCAGCTTTTAGCAAAAACAAGATTCAAGAGGTATTTTTGCAAAAAAATACAAGGAAAATGATATTTCTTAAAATTCCTCATACAATAAAGTAAATAAATTGAAATAAATTAAAAAACAAAAACAAATTATGCATGAAGCTCCAAGAAGCATCTACAATGCTTCACCAACTCATTTATATAGGTATTTCATCAAATTATTTATTTTCCAACAAAACACCAAGTAAGACGTCAAATTTTTATGAAGAAGCACCTATTACCATGCTGAAAACATTTGGTTTGTTAAAGATTTTTAGGGTTCATAACAAATTATGATTTATGATTTGTGAATTAGAGTTTTAGAGGTTATAATTTCTTCAAAACATGTGGATTATGATTGTAGTGGAGTTACAATTATGTTTGTAGCCGAAAACTATAGGCATTTCTCATCAATTTATTTTTAATATTATTTTAATTTATTTCAATTTATTTTAATTTATTTATTTGGCTGTACACATATCACTAAATCTTTTGTATACATGTCGACGTGTCGCGAAATCTGTTATACGCATGTCGACTAAAAAGAGTACAGATATTTAACTGTTGATTAGCGAAAATAATGATCAATTTTAATTTGAACGGAGAAAAGATAGTTTGTGTGCAAAATTTATAATTTTTGTGAGTGAACTTGGATAATTCATAAAATTCCCTACAGTTTTGGCTGTTTTAACGTGAATTAAATTACACCAATTGGAGAACGGCAAACTCATACGCCCAAAAAAAAAAGATAAATGTTTTTCTTTTTTTGTCAGCGCCTAAAATCCGCATTTTAAACCTGCCTTTACAGAGCCACTTGACTAAAATGTTTATATTCCATGTTTTGCTTAACAAATACAAGAAAAAAGGAAAAACGGTCAAAACCTCAGCAAACTTTGTATGTCATACACGAACTCGTATGTCAGACTTAAATCTGAATTTATTGATAAAAAATATAAATTTCATACACGAACTACTATTTCTCGGCCAAAATCAAAATTGACTGTTATCTCCGTTAGTCAATAGTTAAATATTTGTTATGTTTCCGTTAGCTGACACGTGTATGGCTAACAAAAAGACACATGTATAGCTGAAAAAATTAAAATAAAATAAATTAAAATAAATTAAATAAATTAAATTGAAATAAAATAATTTAAAATAATTTAAAATAAATTAAAATAAATTGAACATCAAAATAAATTAAAATAAATTTGAACATCAAAATAAATTAAAGTAAATTATAATAAAATAAAATAAATTAAAATACATGAAAATACATTAAATAAATTGAAAAACATTAACATAAACTAAAATAAAGAAAAATAAAATAAAATAAATTGAATAAATTAAACGAAAGTAAAATAAATTGGTTGCCGAAAATATTTATGTAGGTGCTTTATCAAATCATTTCTTTTCCTATTAACATACCTAAAATATTTAGTTTGTTGAAGATTTGTAGGGTTTATCATAAATTAAAATTTATGAATTAAGATTTTAGAGTTGATGATTTTTTGAAATATGTGGATTATTGTTCGAGTAGGATTAAGCTCTAAGGTTAAAATCCAACTCGGGGAGTGTAAGAAAGAATATGGGTAAGGATTTCATTCTTTAAGGTAGTGGAGAGTACGTTTTAAAGAGTACGGTGTTTTCATTTCTTTGCTTGATGACGTGTTGGCCGAGTTCTTTTCATTCTGATGATTTATCGAGAATGAACTCTTTCGAGTTAACGTTGAGTAATCGAGACAAGTTCTTAGCTAATTTTGACGAGTTCATGAGTGAGAGGTTTTAATCATTGATTGGTACTCATGGACCAAAGTAGGACCTCGGATACACCTTTAACAATTACGATTGTAGCCAAGTTGTAATTATATTTGTAGTCGGACACTGTAAGTACTTTATCAACTATTATAGGTGCTTCATTAATGAATTTAGTTTATGTCAATGTATTTCAATTTAAAATTAAGTTATTCTAATGTGTTTTAATTTATTGTAGTTTATGTTAATTTATTCTAATGTACTTTAATTTATTTGAATTTATTTTAATTTATTTTAGTTATTTTTAATTTATTTTAATTTATTTTAATTAAATTTTTTCAGTTGTACACGTGTTAGTTTTTTAGTCATACACGTGTCAGCTAACAGAAACATAGCGGATATTTAACTATTGACTAATGGAGATAACAGTCAACTTTTATTTTGGTCAAAAAATAGTAGTTCGTGTATAAAATTTACTCATTTATTTCTCATGGAAAAAACATGTACATATTTGCTATTTATTTTGTGCCATAAACTTTTTTATTGAACTATCACTATTAACTATATTAATACACTCTTAATTGAATCCAAAAATTGTTTATTGTAGCATTTTATTAGCGATTTAATTTTGCGTTTAATGTTAAAATGACGTCGTTTTACTTGATGAATTTGGCTAACCAATAGCCAAAATGACGTCGTTTTAGCAAAGACCAGTATTTTTTTGAAAAAAACAAATGAAATGAATCAGACTAAATCAAAAGGCATCGTCTAACTCAAATACTCTTAAAGAGTCAGATACTCAAAGATTCGACAGAAAATCGATTTAGGGGTTTTCAGAAATTAGGGTTCTTCATCCTGATTTCTCTAAGATTAGATTGCAAAATCGATGTTTTATTGCAAAATCATTATTGACTGGTTTTGTTTGTTTTTCTGTTGAACAGTCATTTAAAACCGATTGTTGATTCTCTAATTCATGAGCATGTGATTGGAGGATCAGAGGATGGATTAGTTATTGGGATTTGGTAAATGCAAAGTGATATCGAAATTTTGAGCTCATGCTTTAGTGGTAAAAATTTATTGCTCTTGTTTCCACTTTCCAAAGAACAATTGAGTGAGGAAGATGGTGAAGGTGGAGTGAAAATATAAAGAAGGAGAAACTGGAATTTCCGAAAAGGAATGAAAGAAACTATGGAAGTTTAATTTTGGTTTTTCTCACACAGGCCAATTTGGAGAAGAAGAATGTTTGTTAAAGGATTGAAAAGCTTGAAGATGGAGAGAGAAGAAACATAGGAAGAAGAGACAAAGAAACAGAGGACACCATGGGGAGAAGAAAGCAGATAAGAGAGGAAGAGAAATGAAGGAAGAGAGAAAGAGTGAACGAGACCGGATGATTGGAGATGATTCTGGTGATTATTAAAGAAGAATGTGTAAGTAGAGGTATGATTTTTTTTTTTTTTTTAATAATTTGTCTTTCAGTCAAAACGACGTCGTTTTGACTTATTGGTTAACCAAGTTCATTAAACAAAACGACGGCATTTTGACTATAAACGCAAAATTAAATCGCTAATAAAAAACTACAACAAACGATTTCTGTTTTCAATTAAGAACATATTAATATAGTCAATAGCGAAGGTTCATGAATTAATATGAAGAATAAAAAAGTTCATGGTAGAAAATAAATAGCGAATATGTACAGGTTTTTTCTGTGAGAATAAATAAGTAGAGGTGAAAAAATTTGTCAACCCATTTTTTATCAATAAATTCATATTTAAGTCTGGCATACGAGTTTGTGTATGAATCGGCACTGACTACAAAGTTTGCTGAGGTTTTGGCCGTTTTATCCAAGGCAAAACAAGAAGAAAACATTTTTTACTTTTGTATACTATCAACCCCCTAGACAATACCTTGTGACTCCCAAATGTGCGTGGAAACCCGAAATTCAAACGCTTTATGCAGCTAATAAAGGCCTACACATGGGAGGAGTGGGGTCTCTACAACCTTAGCTTCCGCGCAATTCATTTCGTCCATTCTTCATGTTACCAACTATCAAAAAGAAAAACAAATAGCAAAAGATTTAATCTTAGTTTTTGTCTGATTATACTCTTCAAGAAACCAAGATCTATAACAAGCTCAGATGAACACAATATGATTCCTAACATCAAGCTACATCTTTGGTTTTATAAATACAGCGCAAACTGTTTTTAAAAAGAATCAAACACCAAGTTCAGCATTTAGATCACAATCAATACAAACCTGAAACATGTCACCAGCCATGACTATTCGATAGTACAAACATATGCTTTTGTTTCAACAATCAAGACCCATTTGCAATCACTTCTTACTAGTGCTTTTCACAATGTTAATCTAGCAAAGATAATATAAAGCTTTGTTTGAGAAAGTTGTTAACTATTACCTGAAAACAAATTTGGCTAAGAAGCACCATTTCAAGAGGAGCATATTAATTACAAATGGCAAGCTTGGCAGTCCAATCATCAGCTACTCCGTAATCAAGACTGAGCTCAGTCATAGGAGGGATGTTCTCAGCAGCAAAAAGCATTACATGAGGGAACATCAGATTGTTGTGATCATGCAGTACTAATTGAACAATGACATTTGGATCAGTACTATGGCTTATGTAACAAGCAACGTTCCTCATCTTAGACACATCCATTGCAAAATCAACAGCAGGAATCTCAGGGTAAGAAGGCCGCTCGTAATCAGGCAGGACCTGAGATAAATCTCCCCAAGCTTCCCACCTTGCAGAAGAAAATCGACCAGGATATACCAATGTATCACCGTTCATTGACAGAATGTTGGCTTGTTCCCTTGTCAAAGCAACCCCAGCATACTCACAAATAAAAGCACCAGCATGTAATATATCCAAAGACCGAACTCCCCAACCTGTTCCCAGTGACCTAAACACTTCTAGTCTATTTCTCAGACCCTTTTGAGTCACACGGTTTCGACAAGTTGGAGGGCACTGACATGCCAGTCCACATTCATGTATCAACGGTTTTTGTCTTATTAGCTTCCCATTGTAGTCATAAGCAAACTCGCCTGAATTCTTTGTTTCACAAAAGCAGCCACTGCTACAACCTGTGACACAGTTGCATCCACATGCATAATTACTTTGTTGAATGAATAAGCCAGGGGGAAATGAAGCTTTGACAAGGTACTCGTAATACAAAGGTTCTTGATCGTTGTCAATGTCGTTATATACATAGACAGGAACATTCTCCTTCCTATTCGAGATATCAAAAGTGAGGTAACCTCTTGGTCTCACAGAGAGCGGGTTGGTTTTGAGAGTCTTAGCAAGCTTCAGAATCGAACTACCCATCTCGACCTGACCTTTGATTCTTTCAAGTCTAAATTTAAACACACCAAAACCAGATTTCCCAACATCAAACCAAGAATCAACAATCCTAAACAACCCATCATATACATAAACTTTGGTGGAAACCGTGTTCTCGTATTTCAATCCTCTAATCACTCTAACTTCAATCCCATAATACATACTCCGTTCCATCGCAAGATTCCCACCTTCTAACTTCTGATGTTCAGATTGACGTCCAAACTTATCTTGCCCACCATGACCGGTATATATAATCACATCTCCTTGATCGTCATCATCCTCATACCCACCTGAAACAATCACACTAGTAGCAATAGGCTCTCCATTAGAGCTAAGACTCCTTGTAAGATAATCAATTCCAGCTTGTGGCTGCCCATGTAAACCCACAACACACAATTCAAGCCTAAAAAAGAAAATGTCCCCAATCCGAACCCCAGGGATCGAGCCAACGATGCGTTTATCACGATTCAACCACAATAAACAATCTTTCATCATCGAAGCAGCTTTACAATCAGACCTACCTTTTCTTCGCATCCCAATCCCTTGACGTTTAGCTTCTTCCATCATCAAGAAGATCATAAGCGAATCGTGAGTCGTGCGCGTCCTCCTTACATGTTCTCGGAACTGCCTCTCACCTTCAGGACCCACATCAGTGACCCTCACAAGCTCCGACGAGCGTTGCTGTGGCTTCGGCCTTCGCGCTACATCAGACGGTGAAGCCTCACTGATTGAGTAAGAAACCGGGACCGGATCCATTTTATGATTCTCTTCAACCGGTACGACTGCGCCGGTTAAGGAATCGAGAGCCGTAACGTCATCGTGCCGATTGCGCTGTTCGGCAAACGCGGAATGGAAAGTCTTTGCGACGTTGTCATAAGCTGACAACAAGTCTGCGGTTTCGGGAGTATTCTGGAAAGTGGAATCGAAATCGAAGACTGAAGATGATGAAACTGGGGATTGTAGGTTGGAATTTGGTTGTTGAAAAGGCAAGCTTTGGGTAGATTCAATCACAGGTTCTTCCTTTGGAATCAATGTAGGTGATGGATTCAAAGACGGATTAGCAGGAATATGAGAAGAATTCATTGTTTTTCACAAAGGGTTTTAGGACCTTTCAGAGAAATCGAAGAAAGTGGGTTTCTTTTTCTCAGGCGACATTCATGGAGTCAGTCCCACCCGAAATCCAAGAAATGGGTTTTTTCCCAGAATTTTTTATTTAGAGCTAAACAACTACTCCAAAAATCAGGCAAGACAACGAAAAAAAAGAAAGGAGTTTTGGTGAAATCAAAATCCAAGATCTCTGGCGCGAGCTCTCGAGAACCGAGAAATCTTCCGGCTTTGAATAAGGGTGGTGTTTGTTGCTGCTTTGTGTCATGTAAAATCAACAAAGAAATTTATGTAAGCATGTTTGACAAATAAAAAAAAAAAATTTATGTAAGCATTTCTTGTAAAATAATAAAAAGTAAATATGGAGTATGTTACATCGTACACTCTAGTAGGATGTTTTTTTTTGTCAACAACAATATTAATATTACACTACAATAGCTGACTCATTACTTAAATTCTTACATAAATTTTATAACCGGTGGCATTCGATTCCTGATTGTACATATGCGCTTGTTTTTAGTGGATTTACCACCAGCCACTGGACTAAAGGCCACTTGCACTCTATTAGGATGTTATCCGCACCATCTATTTGAACTACATAAGTTAAGTGTTTGTTTATATAAAAATAATAATTTATTTTGAAGATTTTTTATATCTTTAATCACATATTTGATTTTTTATGTAATATAATAATCGATATGGTTTATGTTATGTAACATATTAAAACATGTAACATATTTGTAAAGTCTAGTGTTTGAACTTTAAAAAGGCAAAAACATTGATGTGTAATTAATAAAATATTTATTGGAAACTTTTTGCATAAAACAAGTAATTTAATTAATGAAACCTAGATGCACAGAATGTTTATAGTAATAAATTAATAAATATTTAAAATCAAATCATATACACACATAAGTATAGCTGCGTAACCATAGCTAGTCATGGGCATAAAAACCAAATCCGAAGAACCAAACCTGAATCCGATCCGAAAAAGAATATCTGAACATGAACCCAAAAAGCTTAAATATCCAAACAGGTCCAAAAATTTAAGATCCAAAGAACCAGATCCAACCGAGAACCAAACGGGTACTAGAAAACCTAATTTTATATTACTTTTAGATAACTTTAGATTATTGTATGAGTATTTTTTGGTATTTTTAAATATTTTTTGATTATGTAGATATTCAAAAGTATTTTTTTGGTTTTATTAGGTATTTTCTGCTATTTTAGATATTTGTTTTGATATTTTTTTAGGATTTTTTGGGATATTTCAAGGGTATTTGGGTATTCGAGTTATTTTTTGTTCTTTAAATTAGTATCTGAACTGACCTGAACATGAATGAAACCGATCCAAAACCAAATCGAAATAATGGCAAATCCTATATGTGTATAAAAAATTTTTACTATTTTTTACATTATTTCCGTCATAATTTTGTTGACCATAATTATTGCATATTTTAGTGGGAAACTAATGGGAAGTAGGTAGTTTTTTTCTGCCATGGCAAATAAATAGCTAAAAGAGATAGTGGCTTCAGTTAATATGTGTTATTCAGGGCTTTCAAAATTAATTTTCAGATAAGGATGATTATGATAGATCTAATTTAAGAGGTGAAGAGAAAAAATTTAAATTGGAGATTTTGTTGATTTCTTAAAAATTAAGGTTACAAAAAAGCATCCTTGGTATTATGAAGTTTAGATGCTCTATGATGTTTTAGGTTTTTGCATTTATATTTTTTTTGTCAACATTAGACTACAATTGACCGGCATATTAGCTAAGTTCCTACATAATGTAGGTGGTGAGACTCGATCCCAACATATGCAAATACGCCTGCCAATTAGTGGACTTACCGTCTCCCACTAGGCTAAAGACTACTTGCGATTTTTGCATTTAGATTAAGAAACCATTTAATTTTAAATTTTTAATTAGAAATATTACTCTAAATTTATATAATAATTTTTAGGCAATTTAGAATTAATCTACATAATTTAAATAATAAAAATAGATAGAGATATGATAAATATTATATTAAAAAGTGAAAATATCAAATATTTTAGAACAAATTATATACTTTACATCTAGGGGAAATGACAAATATAACCTAAAATTTCAAATCAAATACAAAAACTAACCTTTTTTAATTTTATTGCAAAAGTAACCCATTAGGGTAGTGAATTTATTATTTTGTCCTCCATGACTAAACAAAAAAAACAGATGCCCAATTACATATATACCCTCTGGGTAAAAAGTAGACTTCTCTTGAAGTCTACTTGGAATGCAGACTTCAAAAAAAGTCTACTCCTTAATTATTTTTATAATTAAAAATTAAAAAAAATAAATAATTATTAAATAATTAAATTTTTGGTTAAATAACTTTGAGATAAACAATTATGAAGTGTAAAAAATAAAATATCACAAAAACTTGGTAAAATAAAACCAACAAAGATCAACCCATATTGTTCACATACAAACTATGAGTTTAGGGTTTAGGGTTTTAACAAGATATGATGGTAATCATGTGGATTTGTAATTTGAGATTTAATAAATTTAAACTTTAACAAAAGAGGAAAAACTTGAGTAGACTAGGAATGTTAAATCTTTAAAATACGTTTTTATTTTTGAT
>OVBA01007414.1:0-14635 GCA_900406435.1 Lepidium aucheri | reverse complement strand
AACCTATCTGCTGCGAGGGAAGACAAATCCATTATACTCGGACCATCCACTTTGCCTCAACCCTCGAGGGCAAAGACCAGAACCACTCCTCGGTGCCCAAGCTCGCGCAAGGACACCAAGGACAAGATTTGTGGTTGAGCGACTTAGGTCGGTTTGACCATTAGGGTTATGCAAATGACCCTATAAATACCCCTTAATCACTATCTTATCATTTTATCTGTTCTTTAGCCGAAAAAACTCTCTGTATTTTGTTGTTGCTTTCATTTATGCTTTGATTAAGGTACTTTTATGTTTAAGCNTTTAGATTGATCTTCATCTTTACTTTCTGCTCTTTACTTTATTGTTCTTTATGTTTATGCAAATGATATCTCCTCTGATCCTCCACTCTCAAGCCATGAGACGTGAGTAGATCCTAGTGGATCTCAAGGATACGGATATCAGAGGTGAATCCACAGATTTCCTTGTCGTGCAAACATGATCTAACCCCGATCTCTTCTCACATGGCTAAGCTTAAGGTTGATTTCTCCCTCATCAAGAGAGATCTGAACTGGGCTGTGACCTAAGGCTAACGCCAAAGGAATCGGAGACCAAGTGCCATGTGAGTGATGGTTTGATCCACTGAGAACAGATCTAGTATTGTGGGTCGGCTATTAGATATATTGGGCTGATCTTTATACTTTTGATTTGGTATTATCGTGGCTAGCGCCGTAATGGATCAACTAGATTAGTTAGGGATCTTCACCATGAGAATGGGTTGATCTAAGCTTGTCCCGGTCTAGGGATCACTCTATTTAGCTTGGCAAGGTCGGATCGGCAAATTTACCGCCAATCAAATCCTTCCATCCTCTAGATCTATGCTTTTAACCTTAGTTTCATTTATTGCAATTATCTTTCTCTGTTTTGTATGCATTTCTCTGTTTTGAGTGTTTATGTTATGTTTTTATTTTGTCCTCTAGTCTATTTTGTCCTATTAGCTAAACTGCAAACTCATTAGATAACATAGCATATCTTTGTGAAAGATTGATAGGTTGTCTGGGCTAGGAACTAGTAGTAGATAGTTTGATTACAAGAAACTTCTGAGTATTGGTTCGACAATTCCCATTACTTATTCTATGCTTCAATGATTTGATTTCTTAGGCTCAAAAACCTTGTTATCACTGATCGGGCATATGAAAGAGGGGCTTCTAGTTTTGTGCAATCTGTTGTGTCGTCTATGGGAGTGGTGGATTTGGTGATATGTCCTTGCATGGATTACAGTAATTTAGATCGTCATCAAGGCAGTGTGGTAGTTGACCATCTTGTACAAAGGGGAATGGATGAGGCTTACAAGATGTGTTCTGAATGGTATCACCATGGAGAATTGAAGTCACCAACTGAATATGAAGTAGTTTTAAATCAGTGCAGTGAAGAAATATATGGTTTATATAAAGAGGTTGATTTGTTGGATCACAATTACAATATAAACGACTTTGTGGAAGGGGATGATAAGAAAGAGGATAAGTTCCTCGCAAAGTTTTCAGAAGCTGGAACTCCTTTATATCCAAACTGTGTAAATCACAGCAAGCTGTCTGCAATTGTGTCGTTGTTTAGATTAAAGACACAAATTGGGTGGTCAGATAGAATTTTTAATGATCTCTTAGAGACATTGCCAGAGATGTTGCCAGAAGATAATGTGCTTCACACATCACTGTATGATGTGAAAAAGTCTTTGAAGTCCTTTGATATGGGTTACCAGAAGATTCATGCTTGTGTCAATGACTGCTGCCTATTCAGAAAGAAATTTGAGAAGCTTGATCACTGTCCCAAATGCAATACTTCACGCTGGAAAACCAACATGCATACCGGAGAGGTTAAGAAAGGCGTCACAGAAAGTTCTAAGGTACTTTCCAATTATTCATCGACTTAAAAGGATATATAGATCTGTGGGAATGGCCAAGGATTTAAGGTGGCATTTCACTAATAAGAGTAGTGACGGAAAGCTACGACACCCGGTGGATCCAGCTACATGGGATCATATGAATGTCAAGTTCCCTTCTTTTGCAGCTGAAGAAAGAAACATTAGACTCGGACTTTCAACAAATGGATTTAATCCTTATTATGATTAACAATTACAGTTGCTGGACTATCTTATTACTTAACTACAACTTTCCACCTGATTTGTGTATGAAGGAGGAAAACATCATGCTTACTTTACTAATTCCTGGTCCACATCAGCTTGGTAGCAGCATTGATGTTTACTTACATCCCTTGATAGAAGATCTTAATCACCTATGGAGTAATAGAGAATTAACATTTGATGCATTCACGGAATCAACATTTAATCTCAAGGCGATGTTGCTCTGGAATATAAGTGACTTTCCAGCATATGGAAATCTAGCTGGCTGCAAAGTAAAGGGTAAGATGGGTTGTCCTTTGTGTGGGAAAAATATTGACAGTATGTGGTTTAAAATAGCAGAAAACATGAGTTCTTATGTCATAGAAAGGGATTGCCACCAACACACGGTTTAGAGGAAAGAAGTCGTGGTTTGATGGTAAAATCGAACAAGGTCAAAAGAGTCGAACGTTAACTGGGAAGGAGATCTCTCAAGAACTAATAAATTTCAAGAATGACTTTGGCAATTTCAGAAAGTCTGCAAGTAAGAGGAAAATAACTAAATAGAGTGAGTTACGATCTGATTGTGAAAGTTANAATTCCTCAAGTGAGTCTGAAGGAGATGATGAAGTACAAGTAGATGAGGAGGAGTTGTCAAGGTGGAAGAAAAGGTCAATATTCTTCAAGTTACCGTATTGGGAGGTAGGATCTGTTTTATATTCATTATCTTTTTTTCCTTTAACTTCAAGTTGGCTACATCTTAAATTCCTTTCTGTTTACTATAATGACTAGGAACTACCGGTTAGACATCAATTAGATATGATGCATGTTGAAAGAAATATGGGTGCTAGTATTGTATCTACTTTGTTGCATTGTGGTAAGTCTAAAGACGGTCTTCAAGATTAGAAAGATCTAGAGGAACTAGGTATTAGGACGGATCTACATCCTAAAACGCAAGGAAAAAGAACTTTTTTACCTACAGCATCATGGTCTTTATCATAAACAGAGAAGAAAGTTTTTAACTTTCTGCAAAAGATTATTTGACTTCAAGGGCCCAGATGGATATTGTTCAAACATATCTAGAGGAGTACCATTAGATGACTGTAAGGTCTCAGGTCTGAAATCACATGACTATCATGTACTAATGCAGCTCCTTCTTCTGATTGCACTTAGAGGTTTGTTACCCAAAGGTACTAGGGTAACTATTGTACGCTTGTGTACCTTTTTCAATAAGCTGTGTCAGCGAGTTATTGATAGAGAACAGCTAATAGTAATGGAGAAGGAGATTGTTGAAACTATCTGCATGTTTGAAAGATATTTCCCTCCTAGTTTCTTTGATATTATGGTTCATTTGATAGAACACTTCGAAAGGGAAGCAAGACTAGGAGGACCAGTCCAGTTTAGATGGATGTACCCATTTGACAGGTATATGAAAGTTCTAAAAAACTATGTCATCAATCCTGCTAGAGCAGAAGGTTGTATAGCTGAGTGCTATCTTGCAGAAGAGTGTCTTCAGTTCTGTAATGTGTTTCTGAAAAAGTCTACAAATGTGCAAGAAAAACTGATACGAAATCCCGAGTATGAGAGTCATACTATTCTAGGCGGGCATCGTATCTCAGAAAGCACCAACATCGTTCTTACAGAGTCGGAGCTGAAAATAGCACATCTCGCTGTTATTCAGAACATGGCAGTCGTTGAACCTTTTGGTGAGTAAGTCTGTTTAAAATTTTTACTACATTTAGAAATCTGAGTCATTTTTATTTCATATATTGTGGCAATCAATGATTTTAGTGTTTTTTTGTTGCTTTCTTGTAGTGAACACTCACAGTTTTTACAAAACTTTAATGCAAGATGTAAACGTGATGCATCAGCCTTGTGGAGTACTCATACTCAGAAGTTTGCCTCTTGGTTAGAAACAAAGGCAAGTTATTCTAATACAGAGTTTTGTAAAATGACAGTTGCTTATTTACACAGAGTTTTGTAAAATGACAGTTGCTTATTTACATTTCATAGATTTCTATTGACTCAAATGCACATGAAGACAGACTTAAATGGTTGGCGTATGGTCCATGTAGTTCTGCACGGTCATACACTGGTTATGTAGTTAATGGCGAACGATACCACACAAAATCAGTAGATAGAAAGACACATAACAGTGGAGTTTCTTATGAAGCCACAGCTGTATGTAGGTCTAGTGCAAAAGAAAATGCACAAGTTGGTTATCTGGTTTCGTACTATAGTCAAATAACAGACATTATATTGCATGACTATAATGTTTTTATGTTCCCCTATACCGTTGTGATTGGGCAGTATTGGGAAATGGAGTCAAGATTCAAGATGGTTTCACTTTAGTCAATCTGAAGAATAGCCAAGTGTCTTTTGCAAAGGATCCATATATTTTGGCTACTCAAGCAAAGAAAGTTTTCTATATAAGAGAAGATGAGTCTTCGAGTTGGCATGTGGTTGTGAGAAGTTCTTCGAGAAGATACAGTGACAGAGAATCAGAGGTTGGATTCGCTGACTGTTGTCAATTAGTGTCAAGCATTGGTGTCGATATTGAATCCGATAATGATATGGATGAGGCAGAAAAAGCAAGAACTGATTGTGAAGGGATTTGTGTAGTTAATAATTAAGTGTAATCTCGAGAGTAATAGATAAGTTCTTTAAGGCATGAATCATTGAGAGTAGTCTCGATTTATGAAATTGTTGTCAACATCTCTATAAGTTATTTAAGGCATCAATCTGTTCTGTTTATTCTGGTTTGAGTTTGTGTGTATATATTCACAGATTTCTTATTATATTAGTCTCATTTGTGACTAACTTATCTCATTAACTTGGTAATTTATGACTAATGTCCCTGACCTTTGTTTGTATTAGGAAGCTCACAATCGGACCTAAGAAGAAAAGAGGAAGACCAGCTAAGAAGGCAGGCAAAGAAAAACCAGTAGGTGATCAAACACAAGTAGATAAACCAGATTTAGTAAGTGAGCACTAGGAGGATGCTCAAGACATAGGTGCAACAGAGAGAGAAGGAGCTGCTGCAGAACATGATGAGGGAGGTGCAGTTGCTGTTCAATATGACGAGGGATGAGGAGCTGCTGCTGAACATGCTGAGATAAGTGCAGCTTCTGCAGGATATGATGAGGAAGAACGTTTAGGTGAACTTCAGTTGTCTGAACCTGAGGATAGTATGAATGCAACAAAAACAAAGAGACAACATGGATCAACGAGGATGAAAGATATTGCAAAGGATCCAAGTAACAGGGTACGAGTCGACTTCAATGTTATGGGAGAATCATATGGTCCCGGGTCAGTGAAACTGTCTTCATACCTAGACCCATTGGTACGTGAACACGTTCCATACACTGTAGATAAATGGAACAAGATAGGTGAAGAACATAAGACAGATTTATGGAGATCAGTCCAGGTAATAATATTATTTACTCTCAATAGTTGGCTGGTTTTGTTTTCAGGCTAGGTTTGAACTTAAGACAGAACCAGAACTGAATTGTTTTACAACTGTTTTCAGGCTAGGTTTGAACTAGACGAGTAGTAAAAAAGGTTGTTGTTCTTAAGCAAATGGGGGTGCCTTATGGAGGAGCTCTAAATCGCGCTTAGTGGCTGACATTAATGAAGCAAAGAATACCCAACAAAAGATGAATTTGCGACAAAAAAACATATCTCCTTTAGACTGGCGTAAGTTTGTGAAGCTTAAAACAACTGAAGAATTTAAGGTACTTAATAGATTAAAATGATTATATATTGGTACATGATCCATATGTTACTATCTCATAACATTAATTCTTATAGGTGTTGAGTGACAACTATAAAGAAAGGAGGAGAAAACAGATTCCTCACACTTGCAGTCGGAAGGGAATGGTTAGACTAGCTGATGAGATGGTCCGTAGTTATGCATGATGCAATAATGCTGAAGATAATGTCTTTACTATATACAAATTCAGTCATTTCTATATGTACTCTTTGTAGAAAAATAGCGGTGGAGATCCATCAGAAGTTTCCAGACTAAAGGTGTGGGTCAAGTCTCGAACAAGAAAAGATGGGACAACAGTGAATACGAATGCTGCTGAGAAGATTGTAAGTTGTGGTTTGCGGGTCAAATGTAATTAAGAGTTTTTCTTATAAGTACCTAAAATTGACATTTCATTTTCTTAACAGCAAATGGCGGCTAAGATTGAATGTAAATTCAATTCTTCTACAGCAACTTATGAAGCTCAAGACACTCTAAAGCCCTGATAACCCTGGTCGTATGAGAGCACTTGGAAGAAACATTACAAAGACGATGTTGTAATGTTTCCAAGTTAAGAACAAGTACATGGACGCAATGATAGATAATCAAGTCAGTTTACAAAAGAAAGTCACTAAATTAGAAGATGAACTCACATAAATGAAAAACCAGGTATTTGATAAATGCATTTTGATAAACTCCATGAATCTTGACATAACAATATCTGACCTCACAACATTTTATGATTCTGCAATGTCGCCATTTGAAATATAAAACTCAGTCATAAACCAAATTTGATTTCTCCTCCCTCTCTGAACCACCACTTAGGCCAACATAGCCATGGTCTTGAACAACCTTAAGTGGATCTTAAATGAGCCCATTACAATTGTTGTTTCGTCATATAATGAGATGGCTTCAAAAACCATCGAACACATTAACTTGTACAATAGTCAAGGACTCATGTGTCACGTTGACATTCGAAAACAATGTATCCGCAGATTCAGGTGAGAGGTCGAGACTCGAGTTGCTGAGTTCGGGAATATGCAGACATCCTCCGTTTGTCATTGGCTCCGACTAGTTTGAAAATCAGCATTCCTTCTTAATCGACACACAACCAATGCTTCCTGTAAAATATTAAAATCCAAACTGTTTCATCATTCTCTCACAATTTTTCAATCTTGATAGCCCAAAAACAATTCAAAACTTCGAAACATGTGAAGCTCCATTGATGCATTATTACATGACCCACTCAGACAAAAAAAAATGAATAAGGAGAAGAATGAGAGAAGAAGGAGGAAAGTGGAAGAAGTCTTGAATAGATCTTGCAACGCTCGCAGAGCGATCCCTCTTCTGATGCCTAAGAAATAGGGGCAAGCCAATACTTTATCTAGGGATATTTGTCTATATGTATTGTAACATATAAATAATTTATTTCCACAATCTTCAAATGGTGTTATAAATTTTCTTTGATTAGTAAATTGTACGCCTTGTAACATAAATGCTTTTAGTTTCTCTTAATTCTCTAAATCATGTTATGTCTATAGGGCATGGGATACGTCGAATTTGGTTCTACCAAAGGCATGAACATATATCCCTTTTTCCGTCACAGTTTATCATGATGAGTTGATGACATATACAATCGACGGAATTTTTCAAGGAATTCTAAAAAGAAAGTTTATGACAGTGATTGAGCAGGATTTAGCACAAAAAGGTCTAAATCAAGCTCTGATTAAAGTAGAGGGAAGATATGTGCAGATTCTTAATCAAATTGGGAAAGAATCAAAAGAGACTGCTCGAATTGGAAGTGATCGGATTGAGTTATCATTATAAACTCCAAATTCTAATTATAGATCATAGAGACGGTTACAATCCCTTGAAAATAGGAATAATTACATTTGTTTAAATTTGAAGGAAAAAAAGATTATTCCTAGATTTTCGGAAGTTTTCCTTAACTGAATTAGGAAACTTCATTTTATCTTCAACGACGAGTCGCAACTCTTCTCGTTCAGTGATCAGCCGAATAGGGACCTTTCCGAGTTGTCAACGGAGAGTCGAGATAACTTTTTAGCCGAGTTCACGACTTAATGATTTTCCGGTTATCAATTGTTCCAGATCCACCCCCAACAATTTCTTCCCTCCCCCACACTCGGAAAATTGTGTTGAATTTATGAGTTGGTAAGTTACCTGCTTTTGGAATCTTCGGTCTATGTGTTAGACGTCGATTGGGTGATTAGGGCGGTTTAACAGGCTACTAGTAGGTCATCATTGCGTGACGATTCGGTTTCCGGTAATTTGTATTCTCAACGATTTACTATCTTTTAAACTTCTCATTCGAGTTGAATTTTTTGATTTCATCCTTTATTTTCTGACAATGGCCTTGATGATTTCCAATTCCAAACACTAGAGATGGAATCAATGCCATTCTTGACTCGGGGAGTTCCTGCCGGGATGGGAGATTAACCCTGGGTAGCAGTGCTTTTACGCCAATCCCTGCTGAGACTAGGGACATTCCCTTGGTTTCGTCTAGAACTAGTGTGGGTCACGGTAATTTGCATCCCCAGAAGAAGTCGAGGACTGGTGACCTTCAAATTGGGTCACCTATTGCAGCTCTTGATTGAAGGAGAGAAGGGAGGAGAGCCTCTGCCACAGAGGCGCGTCGTCGACTCCGACTACTGCCACAGGGGCGCATCGCCGACTTCCTCCTCTTGACAAAATGCTGAATAGGGAAGAATACTTGGAGGTTGCTTACCTTCTTTTCAGGGTAAGTACTTAGTTTCTTTCCTTTCGATACTTTAGTTTCTTTTTTTAGTTTCTGACAGTTGGTTATCGTCGTTTTCGTTCAGTTCATCTCTCATTTGAATGATGTCTTTCTTGATCAGGAGAGGATCATGGCATGCCCTGACGAGGACGCTCGTAGGACTGCCCAGCTTGCTAGTCGAGCAGAGATAACTCATTTAGAGATTGTATAGGCCAGGTCTAGGTTGACCACGGCTGAAGAGAAACTCAATAATCTCAGGGCCAAGTTAAAGCAGGAGCAAGAACATGTGCTCAAATTGACTCAGGAGAATGCGGCTTTAACTGAGTTGCTAAATTGCGTTGATTCAGATGGGAGCTCAGCTTTTAAGGCTGTCGAGAAGGCTAATGACTTGTCGACAAAGCTTCATGACGAGTTGGATTAGATGACGAAGGAATTTGATAATCGCCTTCGAGACACTGTGAACACCGAGAAGCTGAAGGTCTATCAGGATCTTTGCGGCCAACTCACTAGTTGTTTTAAAAGGATCGTTGCTCGCTTTAACAACCTGGACATCAACTTGGCTGCTCGTCTTTTGTACGCCAAATACATCGGCTTGAGTAATATTCTCTGGTCCATTAGTACAAATTGTAATAGTCGAAGCTTCTCTTTTGTAAAGATTTTTCTTTCGTGCTAGAAAAATATGAAATGAACTCGGTTATCTCTATTATTAATATTTTGATTGTATTAATCTTTTGTTGTAAACGAGAAATTTAAAAAACGAATCGACTTGTTTCTCAAAATTTTATGCACAAGTTTTGAACTCGGTCATAAAATAATCAAGCTTCAAGTATTTAATATTATGAAAATGAGAAGTTAGATCTAGGCATGATAGCGAGAAATTGATCTCAGCATGATAGCGAGAAATTGATCTCGGCATGATAGCGAAAAATTGATATTGATATGTTTGGGCATAAGCCCGCTCTTCCGACTTCAACAAAAGTCAAACTTGTAAGTCTTTTTTTCATAAAACCAAGACTTTACAACTTAGTTTTCGAAGATGCTCACGAGTCGATTCTCGAAATGATGATCCAAAATTCATATCTTGAGAGCAAGAGTTTAGAAATAAACTTTGCCATTTCATACAAAACTAGATTTTGCGTTAGTAAGAACTTAATCTTGATGTGAGCGTGAGAAACTAGTCTCGTCATAGTACAAGAAACTAATCTCGTCAGAGTATGCACACGTTTTTAAGACTCGGCACAAGATTTTAAGACTCGGTTTTAGGTATGCAAGTTTTGAAAACTCGGCTTAACTGTGCGAGATTTTAAGACTCCGCTTAGTTATATAGAAAGTTTTTGGAGTTTTACTCGGCAAGATTTTAAGACTCAGCTTTTGCAAAATGTTTTTTGAGGTTTACTCGGTGAAATTTTAAGACTTGGTTTTTGCGAAAGGTTTTTCGAGTTTTACTCGATGAGGTTTTAAGACTCGGCTTTTGCGAAAAGTTTTTTGAGTTTTACTCGGTAAAATTTTAAGACTCGGCTTTTGTAAAATGTTTTTCAAGGTTTACTCGGCAATATTTTTAGACTCGGATTTTTGATTTGAATGTTAGAACAAATATTGTTAGAAAATATTGAATAATATTTCCTTTTTTTTTACTGCCGAGTAGGCAACTTATTAAAACTTTATAAAGTTATAGCTGTACCCGAAGGCTACCTACGTACACCTAATGGGATCAAGCCAAAACATTGTTCTCATTACATGATTAATAGATTAGATGGGCATCAAATGATCCAAAGAAGACACTGATTTGGCATAGCTTTAGTAGTAGTATCGCTTCAAGTTGATGGAATTCCAGCTTCATGGAACCATCTCTCCTTCCATTGTTCAATCTCGTACACGCCTGGTTTCACGACTTTGCAAACTATGAAGGGTCCTTCCTAATTAGCGCCGAGTTTTCCAATGTTTAACTCAGCCGCATATTCAAATACTTTTCGCAAAACAAAATCTCATTCATCGAAGTGTCATCCTTCCACTTTCTTATTATAATACCTCGCGGCTTGTTGGTGATAGTTTTGCACTCGGAGTAGAGTGTCATCCCTTTGTTCTTCCAAATCCTCAATGCTAGTTTCCATTGCTTGGTCGTTTGGCTCATCGCTGCTTGGAGAATGGATTCTGCGCAAAGTCAGGATTCTGATTTCCGCGGCGGTGAGCGCTTCCATTCCATGGGATAAAGAGAAGGGAGTATGGCCAGTTGATTGTCCCAGCATTGTGTGATGTGACCAAAGTGTTCCATCCAACTCGTCTGGCCAACGACCTTTCTTCTCTTTGAGTTATTTCTTCAGTCAATCCAAAATATGCTTAGTCATCGACTCTACTTGCGTGTTACCTTGCGGGTTTGTAGGCGTATAATGACTGACTCGAATATTCTACCTCGCAGAGAAGTTGATGAACTTGCCTAAGATGAATTGTGAACCGTTATCTGTGACGATTTCGTATGATAGACCGTGTCGGTAAATGCCATTCTTCCAAATGAACTTGACAATTGGTCATAACTAGCATGAACCTCTTTTTTCTAGATGATGGTAAAGACCCTACTATGTTCATTGCCCAACACATGAACGTATAAGGCATGAATAACAAGGTCAGCTCTTCAACTGAAGCGTATATTATGTGTCTGTGACGCTGGCACTTATCACACTTAGCCGCATAATCTTGACAATCTTTAGCCATAGTCGGCCAGTAGTACCCAAGAGTTCGGATCATATGCACAACGGATCATCCACTAGTATGATTTCCTCCAGCTCCTTTGTGCGTTTCGCGCATCACACTTCTCGTCTTGTCTCCATGGATACATGTAAGCAACGTTCTCGAACTTCGACGGTAGAGTTTGCCATCAATTTTCGCATAAAAAGCACACTTGTCTTTGAGCCTTCGGGCTGTCCATCGATCCTCTAGAGTTTTGCCATCGAGTATATACCAAGTATCTTATCTCACCAGTTGATCGTCCTGTCTTTTGTTTAAGCGGGGTTGTCAACCTCCATATCGGGATCTTCACTCGAGTCTGTGATTGCTGAGATGACAAAGTCTCCTTTCAAAAGTTGAATACTTGGTTGGCCAATGCTCTCCACCGAAATGACTCGTCTTTGAACGGGATCAGTGGTTGAAGCTAAGGCTGCCTATACGTCGTCCGAAGTGTTTTCTGTTAGGGAAATCTTAATGACCTTGACCTTCAAATCTTTAGATAACTCCTTTACAACCTTCAAGTATGCATCCACCTAGTCATTCTTGGTAGCGTAGCCACCGTTAACTTGATTGACGACTAACTGAGAGTCACAATAGCATTCGACTTGGAAAGCACCAACTTCTTTTACAAGTCAAATTTGGAAATTAACGCTTTCTACTCAGCCTCGTTGTTTGAAGTTGGGAAAGCTAGTCGGAAGGATTGTTCCAGCATTTCACCCGTCAGAGTTTCGAAACAAATTCCGACTCCAGATCCATGTTGCAAAGATGATCCATCTACGAAGAGTTTTTAGACTTGAGGAGACTTGTATGTTTTTAATGGCTCCATCTCGGGGATAGTTTGATTAGAAAATCTGCCAGAACTAGTGACTTGATACTAGTTCTTCCTTTGAACTCTGCATCGTACTCGCTGAGTTCTATAGCCCATTTGGTTAACTTTCCTGGCTTATTTGGGCTGTGCAGGATTGTCCGTAGTGGGTTGTTACTAAGAACAATAATCGTATGAGAATTAAAGTATGGTCGTAACTTCCTTGATGAAGTTACAACTACCAAAGCGAGTTTCTCTATGGTTGGATAACACGATTTGGCTTTGTCAAGAGAATTGCTTGTGTAGAATATCGGATACTGCACTCCTCTATCTTCTCGTACGAGTACACTTCTTACCGCATATGGTGACACTGCGATGTATAAGTACAGTGGTTCTCTGTCTTCTGGTTTTGATAAAACCGGTGGACAGATATACTTTCAACTCGAAAAAGGCTCTTATTTCCTCGTAGGAATTAATAGAAAGGAAGACAATGTCCGTTGATCGGGCGATGAAGCGATTCAGTGCGGTAATTCGTCCTGTCAGCCTTTGGACTTCTTGTTTGTTTCTTCGAGATGGTAATTCCTCGATTGTCTTCACTTGCTTCAGATTCGCTTCGATCCTTTTTTGGGGAGCAATATACAGTAGGAATTCTCCTGATTGTTACTCCGAATGTGAACTTAGCCGGGTTCAGTTTCATCTGATACTCGTTTAATGTCTCGAAATAGAGAACCAAGTAATCGACATAATCTTTGGCTTTCAAAAAATTGACCAACATGTCATCAATGTAAACCTCAATCGCCTGACCGAGTTGTTGGACGAACATCTTGTTAACGAGCAGCCTGATTTGGTTGTAGCCCAAGAAAGCATCCATGAACGAGAGTAGTTCATTGCTATCGTTGCTTCTACAATTCGATCAATATTTGGCAAAGGAAAGCTGTCTTTCGGACATTTTTTGTTCAGATTGGTGAAGTTTACACAGACTCGCCATTTGGTGTTCTTCTTTGGTACTACAACCAGGTTGGCTAGCCATTCGGGCTTGAGCCTGGTCCAACTAAAGGAATTAGGGTTAGAGATTAAGTTACCCTAACGGTTATAAATACGAGCCTTAATCCAACCTAAAAAGGGAATCCGCACAAGTTGACCTAAAAAAGAGAGAGAGAGAGAACTCAAAGAGGCTGAGAGAAATCGATCTAGTATTGGCAATTCAAACCCCATAGAGCAAAAAAGAACCCGAAAGAGTTTAAGGCAAAGGTGAGTTTGTAACTGTGGGCTAGATTAGTCTCGTGCTTGGTAATAGGTTGAATGGAACCCTAGAATGGTTAGGTTAAATGGTTTTTTGTGAAAGGAAGGACCGTGTGGGTCGAAATTGTGGTTGAGAACCTTAGTGTTCGGGTTCTGTGACTTGCAAAACTTAGTGTTCGGATTCTGTGACTTGCGAACCTTAGTGCCAGGATTCTGTGACTTGCGAACTTAGTGTTTGGATTCTGTGACTTGTGAACCTTAGTGTTCGGATTCTGTGACTTGCAAACCTTAGTGTTCAGATTCTGTGACTTGCGAACCTTAGTGTTCGGATCTGTGACTTGTGAACCTTAGGGTTTGGTTATGTGACTTGTGATATGATATTGTTATTGCTCTAGACTTAAAGGTTACTTTGGCTGATCCAGATGTACCCTAGGTAGTTAAACTAATCGACGAGTTAACCCTAAAATTGTTATTGTTCTCTGGTTTTACTTGATTTGTTACTAAATACGTGTTCTGTTATAGCCTAGTGGGACGGGATGACCGAACCACTAAGCAATTCTTTTGCTTATTCAATCTGCGTGATTGTAGGTAATGACACGACCAATGATCGAGGAAGTGGCTAATAGGAGCGAGACCAAGGTGGGACGGAGAGGAGGTGGATTTAGGGATGGGATTTGGGAGTTTTATTTTATGTTATTTGAAGTTGAACTTGATGCTAGAACCGCTGTCAATTAGTTAAGTTATCACTTGGTGTTATTTTACCTTGAATTTAGTTTTGAATAAGAATGGAACCAAGTTTTTATGAACTGTTTGGGCTTATCACATCTTTTAATCGAATTTTGACTTAGTGAATAATGGAACTTGAAATGGTTAAGTGTAAGGTCCGCCCAAGGTCTTAGTAGAATGTGTCGGAACTTGAGTTTAATGAGTTGGGGTGTTACAATATGGTATCAGAGCCATGTTGATTCTAGGATAGTTGGGAAGTGTGAGAATGGGTTAAATGAATGATATCCATCCTCCTCACGCCAAGGTCTCGCAGTAAGTAAGTTATGTGTTCTGAGAACCGAGCTAAGTTGATAGAGGTTATTAACTTAGCTAATGTGATGACTATAGATGGTTACTACTCGTAAGAGAAGAAGATGTAANGTAATGTGGGGAATGGTGAGACTTCCCGTAATGCTACTGGTAGGACTGAACGTGTTGAGAGGAATAATGAAGAACGTCAACAAAGTGTTGACCAAAGTGAGAATGAGGTGTCCGCAACACCGTCAA
>OVBA01007413.1:0-14636 GCA_900406435.1 Lepidium aucheri | reverse complement strand
CTCTCAGCTTATCCTATTTAATTTTGTTTTATATCATTATTTATGAACTCTTACTCTGCATTTTTATTTTGATCTTCATTACAAACAGCAAGTTCTAATGCTTACAAACAGTGGTGAAGTCTCTGACTCAACTTACTCTACCTCTACGACTCCTATATCAAAGCGCAAAAAAACTGAAACGCTTGATACAGACGTAGAATCATGTAACAAAGACAAAATCACCAATGACACAGTGCTAACAGGTGTTAAAGCGGACAATGTAGACATCAATTGTATTGAAAGAATACCTGATGCTGCAGTGGAAAATGATCTTGGTAACATAACAATGTCTGAGATAAAGGGAACCACAGAAAACAAGAAGCACAAGTTCGATCCCAAGAAAATTAAAAAGGATAAGGTTGATAAACAGAAGTATGCTCTAATGTTTATGTTGCTGGTTTATGTTTTTAATGAGTTTTAGTGTTTACAAGTAACAACATTGTTTTAAATTGCATTATGCTTTATTTCCGAGTTTGTAATTTTTTGTAAGGTTTGTGAAAAATTATATGTTAATTTAATTTCATATCTACTTTGTTTATTATAATATTGTTTTTTACGTAATGCCTTACACTCTATACAAGTTCAATCCCAAGAAGATTAAAAAGAGAAGATTGACAACAGAAGTACGTTGTAATGTTTATGTAGATGGTTTTTGTTTTTATTAACTTTTAGTGTTTACAACTAAACACTTCGTTTTAACTTACTTTATGCTTTACGTCCGAGGTTGTTATTTTTAATAAACTTTTTCAAAAACTATATGTTTAAATTTAATTTTATATCTACTATGTTATTATAACATTGTTTTTTACGTAATGCCTAATACTGTATACAAAAATATTTTTTTAAAAAGGAAGTAGAAAACAGATTAAAGATCCATCATCGTTGATGCTATATTTGGCCTAAAAGTTTATATATAAACACATATTATATTCTACGTATTACGTTATGCCTTATAATAGTATACAAAAACATTTTATACATCTAATTCCGTAATTTACAAGGCATCTAGATGATCGCGGTATTTTTGGTTTACTCAATTACAATCTTGATGAGTTAACTAAAAGCGAGAATACACCATCTTATATATTAGATAAGACACCCAATTGAGTAATTATCTGTTGTAATTTAATTTTTTTTTTTAAAATTACAAACATGTTTCCACAGTGTAAGTTGTTTTAATCCACTAAGTAACCCACGTTTGTAAAAGCATGAGTACTCAAACCCATGTACGTAACTGTGTTTGTTCCTAAATTTTAGTGTAAACCTATTACAAATTACAGACAAAAAATTAATAGAATAACAAAATAAAATTATATAACCTCCTGCATGATCGGAAGAAAGTAACCGATTCTAAACAAACCCAAATCAAACTATATAAAGACCTTTAAAGGGTTTAATTAATTAACAGAACAATCCAAACTTTGTTTTTAAAACATGCCAAATAAGAAAAAAAAACACGAGTCCATGATTCCAAATTATTTTCGCTCTCAGATGATGTTATAATATCAATTCTTACTTCTGCTGTTAATACATCTTTGCGGTCACTTCTCAACCTACGTTTAGTATGCAAAGAAATGAGAAGATTATGTGATAATCATCACATTATTTCCCAACTATCACTTGAAGAAGTTAAGTACACTCCATATTGGCCAGATCTAGAGCAAGGAGGTAGACGATATCTCCGTCTATGCAAGTTCGGAAATCCGGTTGCCATATATAGGTTAGCAGTTTTATATTTTTTTTACGAAAATAGAAAAACAGAAGGTCTTGTATTATTCAATAAAGCATATAGTGCTAGTTACGAAGATGCTACATATCTATACGGTAACATTCTAATTCATATTGATGTGAAGGTAAACAAAAAGATTATGATATGCTATCCAATTTTATCAAACCTATGATGTCAAAAACTGTGGAACACTTTTTTAAATTTGATAGACGCGTGAACAAAAATTTGTGGGCTAAAGTTTATAAGGAGATAAGAGAATTAAAGGACTCATTAGTTCTTGAGAAGTGTGAATGTAACAGTAAAACAAATGATTTTTTGGATTGAGATAATTTGGCGAAAGCTTTTGGTGCATACAATGAATTGAGAATAGAAGAAGCATGCATGCCTTGCTTCTGGAATTTTTCAGTCAAACGTTCACTCTGGGGGTTTGAATTTAAGTAGCAGCATCATTTTATTCGATACAAATGTGTATTCTCATGTTTTTATTTTATTAATGTAGATTGTGTTTTTTCAAATTAATTAATTATTTACTTACGTTTTCATTTTCAACAAATAGTATCACACCCTTTTATCACAAAAAATCGGGTGTGGCCCAATAACATATGTTAATCATCATATGTGTAAATTCAAGTACAATTGATATTAAGTTATATCAGTACACTTAATTAAAGCATTATAACTCAGCGTATCTTATTAATATTTATAGTAATCCGAAGGTTACTACTTACATTTTTGTAATATGATTTTACTTTATATATTGTAAATTTTTTACTAAATCATTATAATTGTATATGCATAATGTAAACTACCAGAAGTATATGAGTTTTGACATGGTTATAATTTACAATTCAAGTGTATTAACTGTACACTTGATTGGTTTATCCATGAAGTGGTTATTTAACCTTTATGTGATTAAAATTTAAATACATTGGCATTGTATTTTTGTTGTTAAGTTGTAAATAACGTAGTTGTATTTTGGTCATTTGTTTGGTTAAATATTATTAAATTTTCGTTATCTTGGTTAGTAATAGAGCTAATACTTAATAGTATTAAACTTCACACGTTTTTATTTGGTAATAGTTAGTTTTAAGTGTAAAACAAATTTACTGACAAAATAATTTCACTAACCAACCAAACGACCAAAATAAAACTACGTTATTTATATCTTAACAATTAAAACATAATATCATTCTATAATTATTTTAATCACAAAAAGATTAAATTATTAAACCTTTATAAAAAAAATTATTTTTGTTAGTAACATTATGGAAATAAAATAAAAAAACGCAATTGATTATATACTAACTAAAACTGTAGCATATGTGTGGGTTTTATTAAAATATGTTGATTACTTAAATTTTGTAAAATAAAAAAAACAAACAACCGCCAATACCCTTTCGTCTTCCCTTCCTTTAGTTGTTTATTGGTAACTTCAACCCATCATTACAACCTTTCGTGTTCATGTCATTTCACTCACACCTTGTCACTAACCCTATATCAATTAAGTATGCCGCTTACAACTCCCATCATCAATCCTCTGCATTTTTTCTCATTAGTTTCCTCTGAAAGTTCTGTGTTTTTTTGTTTATTTCCTTCGTTCAAAATGATGCCTAAAAACACAAAACAAAAGATGATTGATGATGAACCTTTCCTTTTCTCCTTGACAGACGATCTACTCCTCAAAATTTTCAAAGCTATGGCGAAACTTCTTTGTCTTCTTACTTAAATTTCAGATCAACATGCAAAAAGTTGAAAGAAATTTGTGATGATTCTTCTATTCTTTCATCACTTTCACTCAAAGAAGTCAATTTTCTTCCTCACTGGCCAGACCTGGAGCAAGCGACTGAAAGGTATGCAAAGTTGTGTGAAAATGATAATCCGGAAGCGTTATATCGTTTAGGTGTTTCATACTACTTTTATGAGGACAAACCGGACTTGGCACTTTATCTCCTTCGTAATTCTGCAAGGCTTGATCACATTTATGGGAAGTTTCTGTTTGGAATCCTTTTGCTACATATCGGCGGGAAAGGGAGAGAAGAAGGAATTGCAATACTGTCAGAACATATAAAGCCAAAATTGTCTACAACACTGTAGGTTTTCTTCGATTTCGTTTATTATATTGACGAATTATTTAGGGGTCAATGCGCACATATAATTTACGATTTGAAAAAGAAATTTGTCCCTGCAACCTGTGTTTGTGACCAGAAGACCAATAATTTTTTTGATGTGGAAAATCAGTGGCTTGATTTTGGAGCGAAGGTTGACATATTAACAGATCAAATGTGTCATTCCTGTTTCTGGAATTGTGTTGTTAGATCTTCTCTACGTGGATGGGATTTTAATGGTGTTATTCTGCTGTGAAAGTTTAAAATATTGTATGTTTTTGTTTTAATGTTTGTGTAATCTTGAATGATAATTGCGTTTTGAGTAAACTTATATTTGTGATTACATTTTTCTTTTTATGGTTACATTGTTATGTCTGTTTTAGTTGCAATTTATCATTTGTATTTACTTTTGTACGAGACTAGAAACAAAAATGTATATACTAATATAATCACAGGCTGACAAAAAAGAAGAAGTCTAAAGCGAAACTTCAGTACAAGTAGTTATGTTCTGATCTAAATACAGAAATGTATTTATGTTTGTTTTAGTTACAAACGAGACAACAACTAGAAATGTATATATGTTTGTTAACAAATGCTTATGTGTTTATATGTTTGTTTTATCCTTTTTTGTTTATTAATACAAAGGGTATCCATTTCTGGTTGAACATTTGTTGTATTTTTATTTATAGTTTATCCTCTGTAATCATGTATAAATGTCAATGAGTTGTTATAAGTGATTTTGTTTAATATCACACTTTGACTCCACTAAGTCTACCTTGACAACTCTCTCTTCTTATTGTTAAAAATCATATAGCTTGATACAGACGTGGAATCATGAAACAAAGAAAACATTATGAATGACACACCGCTTACATGAATTAAATCGGCTGATGCGGACATCAATTATATAGAAAAATTGTTTTTACTAATTTCATAGGTCTGAGAAAGAACAAAAGGCAACCGTGAATGAAGATTTAAGTGCCAAATTAAGCAAATCACAGATACGCACAATAATTGGGTCGACGTTGTGCTGGTTTAAATCTTTATGTTTATTTTTGGGTCTTGGTGGTTATGGGCTTTTATTAAACGTTGATTCATGATGTTTTAAGATAATAAATTTACACCGTAACGCCCAAACTATGATATGCACAATAATTGGGTCGATTTTGTTCTGAATTTAAGCTATTTTTTGGTATTGGGTCTTTATGTTTATGGACTTTAATCGAAAACGGGGCCCAAATTAACACATTAAAGCCAATTTTTGTTCAAAATTTGTTTGGCCCATTTTTCACCAGACTCAGTTTTCGTACCCATAAAAATTTGAAACCAAAATTTTTTTTAAATGTATATATACAAAAAGCAAAGTCCACCAATATATGTTGTCCAGTTCAAAATCAAAATAGATAACAATAACTTTTTGCACAAGCCGTTTATTAAATGTTGATTTGTGATGTTTTGACCTAATAAATTTACACTGTAACGCCCAAACAATGATATGCACAATAATTGGGTCGATTTTGTTCTAGTTTTAAGCTATTTTTGGGTATTGCGTCTTTATGTTTATGGGCTTTAATCAAAAAATCAGCCCAAATTAACACATTGAAGCCCATTTTATTAAAAATTTGTTTGGCCCATTTTTTACGAGACCCATTTTAAGTACCTATAAAAAATTTGAAACAAAAAAAATTTAAAATTTGTATATATACAAAAATCAAAATCCACCAATGGATGTTGTCAAGTTCAAAATCAAAATAGATAACAACAACCTTTTGCACAAGCCGTTTATTAAATGTCGCTTCATGAAATTTTGACATAATAAATTACTCTGATCGTTACATTATGTTTATTTAGTTTCCCTTTTATTTTTTTCTTATGTTTTTCTAATTTTTAATATGTTTCAATGTCCCATATCAAAGAAGGACCTATCTGCTAATGCTCAAAATTGGATATTGTTAAGAACTATAAATTTGTTGTGTTTCGTTAAGGCATGTAATTCCTGTTTACAAAAGTTAAGCCCATTAGATTTTACACCTTAATGTTGAGCAGACTTAAATGTAATATCTTCTGATTCGACGTTACAGATATGACCAGACGAACCTTTTGTTTTTCGTAACCATAAATCCCACTTTTTCACTGCTCAAGATTTTAATTACTAAGCTCAATTTTGAATTCAAATAATAACAGGAAAAACTTGGTTTTAGGAAGAGGAAACCTCATTCAACACACCGTTTGCAGTCATGGTTAGGGTGTGATTTGGTAACAAAAAATCTCGTCTTTCAAAAAAAGAAGAAACATCTACAACAGCAAATACCGGCGACATGCAAGATGTTAACGATCAGCCTTCCTCGGTTCAACAAACAGAATCTGCTCTTAGCTTATTACCATCTCCGCCAACTCAAAATGTTGAAGTCGATGATACAGAGGCTGTTACTCAACAGGTTTCTCCACATTCACCTCCTGGTTCGTGTAATACGACTGTGCCAGAGTCAGAGTCCGAAGATGTTGTTGACTTGACTAAAGCCAACTCGGATTCATATTACTGTGCTGTTTTTCCGGGTACCATAGCCTCACGTATTCNGAGCCATAGTTAAAAATTGGATCACCAATGCTGGTTTGATGCCTGCTGTCACAATGCCTGAAACCTATGATTCTGGTGCTGTTATTGAATTTTGGGCTAATTCCATCTGTGTCTGTTGAAACTGCTGTTGTTTCTGTTTTTGTAAGATGCCATACGTATGACATATTTGGATCCAAGATAAATCAGATGTTTGGTCCCATTGATTTTTGTGATGCTGAAGTTAAAGCTGATTTGGGTCAAATGAAAATTAGGGATATGGTTTTGTTTTTAACTGCTACAAAGAAATCAAGTTTAAAGAACGTTGTGATAGCTGATGACTTTTCAGATGATATCAGAGAGCTATACAAGTTTTGTTGTTCAAACTGGTATCCAGCTCTCAACCAAGCTTATGTCCATCCCAAGCGTTGCATCTTTATTTATCAGGTCATTAGAAACCTGAAATTTAATTTGGGTGAACTCATTTTTAGCAATATGGTATCTCTGCATAAGAAACTGGGATCAAGAGGATCAATTCCATACCCTGCACTTATATGGAAACTGCTTAATACACAATATCCAGTTTCTGTTGTTCCTTCTGGTCAAGATCACCTGTTTGTGGATCCATCAGCTTCTCCTGTTTTACCTGATTCGAAGAGAAAATATGCAAAGCAGAGATCAGGTAGAGCTTCTAAGCGTTCATCTTCTTCATCACGTCCTGGAAAAACGTCAGACTCAAATGCTCGACTAGCAAGATGTGAGAAGCTAATCGATAAGATGTACAAACTCTTGAAGAGTTTTAGGAACTCAGGCATGTGTTTCCATTATATGCACAATTGATTTACACTTTGATATTAAAAATTCTCTTCATAACTGAATTAAATATTTTTCAGGTGGTAATGGCTCTTCCAGTGAGGATGACGATGGTTGTGGTGTCTGAAAGAAATTACAGCTTATTGGATGCTACTACTCTTATGGTTTATTTGCTTTTGGATATTTTATTATGCCATATATGGCATTAACTTTTAAACTCATGTTTTATGTTTATGTTGTGTGTGGTTTTGTGGACTGCAACATTTTATTTGTTATGTGTTTGTTGTTAAAACTGTGTTTTTGTTTAGAATACGCTCAGTCTATTTGGTTTCATAAAGACATGTTCTCTTAACCTTAGATTTGTGATGCTTTGAAGTTAAATAATTAAACACATAAGGTGGTCATTATTTATCGTGCTCTAGAGAGATGGTTTTAACTTGAAAAGGTTTTTATGAAACTAATGAATTTGCAGTACAAGTGTTATCTAAAAGGTTTTTACTTGCACTTGAATCTTTTATCATTACCTATCGATCTGTGATACTAATATTTTGAGAGACCAAGATTACATATTACTTATTTGTACGAGTTACAAACTTTTACATTTCAATATGGTTGGTAATAGGCCTTTTTGTTGTATTTTTTTACTAACATCATATTTCCTATATATTAATGTTTTATTAAATCTATTTTTTAACAAAATTAATGTAGACTACAACAAAACCATCCTTATTTACTAGAAACTATTTTCTGTTTTATACAATATAAATTCAAAGATACATCCACAACTACCTGTAAAATTGAAGTTCAACTTTTGTGTAACCACATCTCCAAACGATGTGAAAAAGTCTCCAAGAGTAATCAGGACTATCCTTTGAAAACAATTGACGATATTCTAGATATGAAAGAGGTCTATTTTATTCTAATTAAAATTATTGTTTTTTGCCTTAATTTAGCAGCCAATTAGTTTTAATATTATTCTATACTCACCGTTGTCAATATTTATGTTTATAAGGTTAGATACTATCGTGTGATTGTGCGGATCTCAGCTATATTCAAGGTTCCAGGGTGGTATTATTTTGAATGTTCAGATTGCAAATATTCGGTTTGCAAATATAAACTATTTTACATGAATAAAGAAATTCCGTCTCAAAGACTCGATTACTCATGTAGTAACTGCAATGCTTCGTCTAAATCTTATACTGCAAGGTTCCCTTTTATTGATTACACGTATCTCATGATCTTATAAAACTTTGCTCTCCCTACGGTCATGCTCATGAAGATTTGTTCTTAGGTACAAACTTGAATTAAGTATACTGGATCGTACGGGATACACAAAATGTATATTATTCGATCCTGCTGGTTTTGAACTTGTGGGAGAGAGTGCTGATACCTTGCTAGATAACCTTTATCATGTGGTAATTCTTTGTTTCCTTGCATTGTATAATTAAAATATAATTATATTTAGATCTCTCCTATATATTTGTAGGACTGCAATATAAATATTTTGCCAAAGGAGATGATTTCTATAGTTGGCAAATCCTACCAATTTTTATTTCGTGTTGCGCAAAACAATATTATCAAGGACGAAGACATTTTCGTAGTTTCTAAAGTCTTGTACGAGACGAATTTGCCCGAAAACCAAACCAATGTTTCACATATTATAGCTCCAAATTTTAGTCAAAGTAGTGATAATAATTAAGTATGTTGTCTCTAACTTAATTGAGGTAAAAACAATGTACCGCTTTAAATAATTTTTACTATTTTTTTTCCTAAACAGAAATTGGAACAAGATTGTACGTGTGGAGACATCAGAACGCTTACGCGCTTTTCCTCTACCACAACTACATCGACTAGAAAAGAACCCACGTCTGAATGTAAGATCACTGATGGTTGAAGTAGTAATGAAGACAACAATTGTCCACCAAAAACTACGAATATGAAGGATATAAATCTGGTGTAGTCATTGAACAAAGTTGAATAAAAATTTTTAAAACGCTTTCATATGGTTGTGAACAATGAAATCGTGTATTTTAGTATGAGAAACTTGACTTGTTTCCCTTTTTAATGTTGTTTTCTTATTAGGTTTATCTTATGAATGAATTATTATGGGATTACTTTAACAGATACTCTAAGGAATACAGGAATATTATATTTAGTATGTCAAGGTTGATTTAACATGTTTAGTGATTTTTATCACTTTAATATACTCTATTCTTTTTATATGTTTTGTCTACCTTATGTTGACATATAATGTATTAAGTTTGCGTATATTTTTATCCATATATACATTTCTATTATATCGTACCTCTTCATTTATTACAAATTGTTGAATACGACTGTACGTCCAATATCAAATTATATAAGGGCGCATTACTAATTATTCCTAATGCTATAGGAAACGCTATCTATATAATAGTTATAGCTATAATTTTACATATTAAATTTTTCATAACTTTAAAAAACAGAGATCAAAGCTTACGTTATATAAAATTAAATACAAAAACAAATTTATTACGTTTAAACTTTTACATCAAGAAGTACCCACAAAATCCATGTATGACTTCATAGTCCCACATGCAAGATAGATATGCTTCAGACGATTTCATGTCTCTTAAAGCACCAAACAAATACCAAATATTATCAAGTGACAAAAAATGTTTGGTCTTTCCATTACAATTACAAATATCCTTGACGTATTTTTTCCGCAATTCTCTCATAACCGTGTACTTAGTTGGGTAAAGATGTATATTTATTCACCAACTATATTTGCAAAGCTCTTTCAAAGTTTCAAACATCATATCCTTAAGAAATGATTTCATAAAATTATAACCTTTCACCTTGTTTTCACCGCCAATGCAAATAAGAATTGTACCGTAGACATATTAAGCATCAGGAAACTTAGCCTCAGCAGATTCTTTCAATAATTTGAGGCCTTCAGTTCTGTCATTTTCGATAAAATATAGGACAACTCCAAGGCGATACAAAGCTCCTGGATTACTTGCTCTTCTCAGCTTACTGTATCTCTGATGCAATGTATGTGTATCATCTATTGTTGGGACTAACTGGACATCTTCTAGCAAAACTTTGTTGAGAACATAGTTATCTTCGCAAATGAGTTTAAATTTTTTGGAAACAGAACGCAAGGATAAAAGGTTAAATATAGATGAAGCAGCACATAAAGATACAATAGTTATTAGAAGCTCTTCTGGCAACGAAAGTATATGTGGCAGTATATTTGTTTTGTTATTTCTTTTAGACTCCATTTGTAAAGTAACATAGAATGAGAAAGAGAATAAAAGGTTCATATATATAAATTTGATTGTGCAGGCTCTGATGAGAGGTAAATTGGTAGTTATGTAATTGTCCATTATGTTTGACATTTCGGTTTGTTTTGTGAACACGTGTTAGTTTTCACTTAGTGGGTTGTTTTACATTTTAAGGTAGTTCATCAAATTGTAAAACCGTTCAATATTATGTGAGAAGAGAACTTGATTTCTGAGGCAAATTGTAAAAAAATTACAATCGTGAACAGAATAAGATTGGTAATGTCATATAAGTCCTGGAACGCATAGGTTACAACAATTTTTGTTATGGTGAAAGCTTCCTCTCATTCTGTATCTTCCTAATTTAATTAGTAAATTACATTGCAATTACGTAAAATAATTATAATACATCACTTCATTTCTATTCGGAACTAAACGTATGAGAAATCTTACAACTACAATATTTAGCGATAGCTATTATTTATTATCTACTTTTTAGGTTTCTATACCTCATGCACTATTCTATTTTAATTTGATCTAACTTAATTTTATTTCTATATGTTGTTGTTCTTTTACATAATCTTAAATTTCATTTGTTTCTTAGAAATTTTCTCCCAAACACTTCATTACAGTGGAATGAGTCCAACTAAACATGTTGATTATAATTCCTAACAATAGCTACTATAGTATTTTAAACAGCGTCTTAACACTATTATGCATGTAGTTATACGTAAAGTTTAATTATCAGTACTAAGTATTCTTTTTTGTAATAGTAGGAATGCTTACTCTTGATATCTCATATGTAAGCGCTATTGTAATAAAGATAATGTACACTTTGTTGTTACAAGAACTACCATTCAAGTTTTAGACCTTTTCGTACAAATGATTTATTATTTGTAAAATTATATAGAGTACAATTTATATATTTTAAAAATATTCATAATTTATTGCCATCATGATGATTTTAATTTGTAAAAATATATAGAGTACAATTTATATAATTTACAATTTTTCAGGCTTTTTAACCTTCTAATTGCGCTAATTTTTTTTCTATATCATGTATTTTGTATTCAGCGTAAGTCCCATTTTTTTATTACTCGGCGGACAAGAAATTATATAATTCTTCAATCACCAAAAAAATAATATTAATGATATAGTTACATTAATTGTAATTTAAAATAATCCACGTTTAAAAAGTACTATTTCGTTGATACTTAATTGGCACTACTTTCTGTAAGAAAATTCAAACTTTTGAAAGTTTTTTCAATCAAACACTCAGTTACTCTTTGTACACTAACATTTACAACACCACAAAGTTCTCTGTATTTCACTACAACTTTCATTTAGTTCTGCTTTATTCAATATCAAGATATCAAGCATTCACTTTAACCCGCAACAGTTAATTCCCAAAGATTCACAAAACCTGCAGCCATAACAAGGAACCATCCCTTTTTGCTCCACCTTTTGACATTTTCCTCTTACATTTTTTCGTAAACAAACTAAACCGTTAATGGAAGTTATTGAGTCTGATGATTCCGAGTATGATGTACTTGTTTCAGGTAACACAAACTTACAGATGCCTGTGATTATACATTTAACAAACTCATTATACATATCCTACATTTCATAATTGTTTTACCTTTTAATTGTTACAAATTCAGATCATTGTACTACTGACATAGAATATGACTGTTCGTCACTAGAAGAAGATTCAGACACAGAATCTAAAACCAGTCATTCAGATATCAGAAGTGAAGAACTAACTTTTGACCTTATAAACGATGCAAAGCTTAGATATGACATACTTTTCAAGATCGAGGAATCTTTACAAAAAGCTTTTGGTCCTACGAAAAAAAACAGATACACAATCAGGTCCATCTTCTTCGAGCAGCAAAAGGAAACTAGACACTATAAAGACAAAGAAAGGTTTACAGTTATATTACATATTAATCTGTTGTGTGTTTATAGAATTATACAATACATGTAAGTTGTTGTTATTTCAGGTTACTTTGATGATGGTGATCCAATACATAGTTGTACTTACTGTGGCGCAATATTTTGGTATGCTCAACGTTTAAACCGAAAGAAACAAACATCCAATCCAATATACACAGGGTGTTGTATGCAAGGAAAAGTTCGGTTGCCATTACTTAGAGATTCTCCAGAATTATTGTGGGTATTACTGATGCATGATGATGAACTGTGTAGGCATTTTAGAGAAAATATTAGAGCCTATAATATGCTATTTTCATTTACATCTATTGGCAGTAAAGTTGATCGATCAATGCTAAAGGGTCGTGGACCTAAAATGTTCACTTTGCAAGGCCAAAACTACCACCTAATGGGTTATTTGAAATCTAAACCTGGTGATTATGCAAAGTACTCTCAATTGTATATTGTGGACACTGAACATGAGATACAGAACCGGCTGGAAGTAATGAGGTGTGTACTAAATTTTTTTTAAAAAATTGAATTTCCAAAGTAATTGTTGACGTTACTCAGTCAAGTGTTTGTTTTACTTTGTTACAGCAAATGGCTACAAAAATATACGGGAAAGAAAATATCAAAATTCCGAAAAGAGATAATTGAGGCTATTATAAAACTTTTGGATGACATTAATCCTTATGTAAAAGCTTTTCGGTGTGCTCGAGATAGATTTGATATGGAAGAAAGCGATGGTTTACGACTGAGGATTATTTCTAATCGTGAGAAAGATGGAAGGTTGTATTGTGAACCGACTGCCTCTGAGTGTGCTGCCTTAATCCCTGGTGATTTTACTGAAAAGATGGATAAGCGTGACATTATAGTTGAAGAAATTTCTGGAAAGTTGCAGCAAATTCATGAACTTCATCCATCGTATCTTCCTATACAGTATCCAATGTTCTTTCCCCTTGGAGAAGATGGATTCCACGATGATATAACAATAGATAAAGTAGCAAATAGGGGGTTCAAGAGTAATACGAATATTAGCATGCGTCAGTGGTTTGCGTTCCGGCTACAAAAAAGGAAACACGAGAAGCATATCCTACTGAGATCCAAGCGTTTGCTGCAATAGTTTGTAGTTGATGGTTATACCATGATTGAGTCTAACCGTCTCAGTTATATCACAAAAAACCAGACAAGTTTGAGGGGTACAACAATAGAAAAGGTGAAAGAAGCTAAAGCGGCAGGGAGCTGTGATTTGAGCAACCATGGGAAAAGCATTACTATACCAAAGTCATTTACCGGAGGTCCAAGATAGATGCGTTCAAGTTATTTGGATGCAATGGCTACATGTAAATCATTTGGTTATCCTGATCTATCTATCACGTTCACATGCAATCCTAATTGGCCGGAAGTTATTAGGTTTGTGGAGGAACGAAATTTAAAAGCAGATGATATGCCAGATATTATATCCAAGATGTTTCAGATTAAGCTAGATCACCTGCTACATGACTTGACAAAAAAACATATATTTGGGAAGACTATATTAGGTATGGTTTATGTTATGATTTCGTTAACTTAATAAAATATAACTCCTAAACCTGACTGTGACATTTATCTGTTTTGCCTCACAATTTACAGCTATGTACACAGTCGAATTTCAAAAGCGAGGTCTCCCACATGCTCATATATTACTGTTTATGGCTCATGGGCATAAAATTTTAAGTTCAGATCAAGTTGATATGCTTATATCAGCTGAGATACCTGATAAATCAAAGGAGCCTCAACTATATGATGCTGTTAAAGATTTTATGATTCACGGACCTTGTGGACGTGCAAATCCCAAATCACCATGTATGGTTGAAAAAAATGCTCCAAGTTCTACCCAAAACCATACACCGAGTCAACTGTGGTTGATAATGAAGGTTACCCCGTGTATTGTAGAAGGGATAATAATATGTTCATTGAGAAGTGTGGGCTTAAATGTGATAATAGACATGTCATTCCTTACAACAAGGAACTAATGCTCAAGTATCAAGCCCACATTAATGTTGAGTGGTGCAATCAGGCTGGAGCATGTAAGTATTTGTTCAAGTACGTGACCAAAGGTCCTAATCGTGTTACCGTTACTGTTGAGCCATCAAATCAATTTCAAACTTAAGATTTGGGTAATCGGAATGAAGTTAGAGATTGGTTTGATTGCAGGTCTG
>OVBA01007412.1:0-14637 GCA_900406435.1 Lepidium aucheri | reverse complement strand
TCAATGGTTTGGAAATTCAACACCCTCCCCATCATCTTTTTTCTTCCAAATTATCATCTCTCTCTTCCACTTCAAAATTCAACACTCATACAATTTTTCTTCANTTTCTTCGTTTTGTTTAAAATCATCATCTCTTTCTTCCACTTCAAAAAATATGTTTATTCAGTAACCAATAAGAAAGTGATACGTGTTTAACCTATTTATAATTATAAAAAATGGTAACCAATGAAAACGTGACACGTGTCACGTTTTCACAAATTCACTCAGTTGAAAAACATTCACGGTGTTGATGCCATGTAATCTTCAATTAACCATTGCAAGGTCCATTTTTTTTTTTCAACACCCTCTTTTATCTCAAGTGTAAACGTAATACTTTTAAGTTTAAAAAAAGCAGAAAGAAAACTTACCCGCAACTGATGGGTCAGTAGTATCTGGTCCTACAAATTGAAAAAGATTATTTTTGATCCACAACACACTGAACATGAGTACATTGCTTTAGATTTCTGAAATATAGAATTAAACTTTATTGTGGATGCAGGTCATACGTGATGCAAAGAGCTTTGTCGAGATCAAGTTTAACCAACATAGAGATAAGTGTATAGGCAATCATCATATTAAAAAACATAGAAACTTAAACACAAAACCTTGAAAACATCATCCAACCAGAACCTACAAAGAAAAGATAGGGAAAAATAATTCTCGTGTGTATAATATGTGGCTTAAGAAAACTAAAGTGGAACTAATAGTTTCTATAAAAATTAACAATTATTACCATCCCAAAAAGCTTTTATTTAGTAGGCAAGATAGCCACGACTTGGTTTTCATGATTCTTTAGTCCAGCATCATTAGAATCTGTGAATGACATACCCAATGATTGAGATCTAAAAGACATGCACAGAAAAAACTAAACGATAGCAAATTGAAGCAAATATAGGAGAGAGAACCTAAAGAAGAGCTATTTCATCTTCCAAATTAGGGCTTATATGAAAACGTAAACACTATAATCATCTTTATATATTCCACTCTTCCTTAATTTTTGGATTCGTAATTTAATGTATCGGCTAATTTCTCATACAAAATTAAAAAGATAATTGTTTTGGAAAATATGTGTGCTGACATGGCATCTCAATAGGAGATTAAAATATGATGAGGTGGATGGCCTAAGAAGCTAGAGTTACCTACTTTTATTAGTATAGATTCAAATATTTAAATATCAAATTAAATTATAAAGTGGCAAATTTTTTCAAATAAACTTCAATGGAGTGTGATAAAGACAAATTGATGAGGTGCTCCCAAATTATAAGCAAAAAATTTTGTCTATTAAACCAAGTAAAGTGGGAGCAAAAGATACCTATATTTGGTTAAAGACAAACACTTGAGAGTATACGACAAATTCAGGCTACTATGCGGAAATGAAGTCTCAAAGCTCAGACATGGAAAATGCAGAGGAATCATAGCAACTGGACTGGAGAAAAGAAATGTGGAATTATAAACTATCGCCAAAACTCAAAATGTTTCTTTGGAGAAGCTTAAGAGACGTGTTACCTGTTGGTCAGGCTCTAACTACAAGAAACATTCCTAATAGAGCAACTTGCATCAGGTGCGGTGAGTACGAAACAGTAGCTCATGCGCTACTTCACTGTAACTTTGCTCACTCGTTTGGGAAAAAGCTCTGATATCTTCAGAGTTCAAGCCAAACAAATTCAGATCTTTCAAAGATGCTCTGCATCATGGGAATCTAGCTATAACCTTACCACCTACTGGATTTGTTGGTTTATATGGAAGACAAAAGACAAATTGATCTTTAAGAAACGATATTTGGATGAGAATAAAACACTTCACAGAGCAATTGGAGAGGCGAAAGAATGGCAAAAGGCTCAGGAAGGCTTACCAATTTCATCACATAAATTACAGAGATCTCAACCTCGAAGAATCTCTTCTTTAAGAATGTATCAACTATTCACCGATGGAACTTGGCGCTCAGAGACTAGAGTTGCTGGCTTGGGCTGGATTCTAAAGAACCCGGAAGAAAGCAACACCGATCTTCAATATAGATTGAGCAAGCACATAAACTCTCCTCTAATGGCTAAAGGATGCTCGATGCTTACAAGAATTGAATATGCTTTTGATGCAGGTGTTGATCAACTTGAAGTTTTTTCTGATTCTCTCACGCTCGTTCAAACTATTCAAACCGGATCTCAAATCAGAGAACTTTATGATGTATTGGAGGACATCCACCTACTCTCTGTAAAATTTAAAGTAATCTCTGTTTCTTTTGTTAAACGAGAATGTAATGAAACTTTTAACTCAACAACAAAAATAGTCCTTCGTGAAACCCAAAACATTGTGGTCTATCCCATTTCTCATTAATGAAATCGGTTTTCAAAAAAAAAAATTAACAAAGGTTTAAAGAATATTTTTTTTGTCACATTGATCCAAGTTATTGATCAATTTTTACTGGTTGTATAAATTTGCAACCGTGCTATTTCCATTATAATGACTCAAAAAATCTAAAATTAGAATGAATAAATCACACACAAAAAGTACAAAGAAGAACGTTAAAAGGTACTTCGTTTCACAAAACTATTTCAGCTCTCGAGGTAGACAAACCCCAAATAGACCAGTACAACCTTCTTTGATTGGTAACAGAAACTCATCATTAACACATAAAGTTTCAACTTTTTATTTATACTTCCATAGATTCACATTTGTTTCCTGCTCATAGTCATAAGACCACATGCACGAACATTAACCTAGCTTTAGCATTATAATGATGGAACTTTCTTGGTTAACGTTCGTCAACCACAACCATCTATTGGTTCGGTTTTGCTTTATATTAAACCATACTTAATTTTCGTATAGCAAGTCAAGATGATTCCACAATAAATGCCATTAGCATAACTGTAGAATTTATAACAGATCAAATCTGATTAATTAGTGATATATGTCTCAAGAGTCAATACATTTTCTAAACTTTGGAGAAAGTTTCTATTTTAATTACCATTTAAATGTTCTTTATGTATAAAAATAAATGAGATTATGGGTTATGGAGGGGTAATGGGATATTAAAATTAATTAATTACGGGAATTACGAGAATGGTATCTCTAACATCGAGCAACAACACAATGCTCCATAAAGACAATTTGTTTAATATTCCTCAATAACAAATTCTTCAAGGTAAAGAGACACCATTTTTTAATCGTTGAAGGTGCGTTTATTTTTAATTTAAATTTGTAAGAAAATAATTTACTATGTTCGTCTTCATTGTTTGTCTGCAGATCCGTGTTCCGTTGTGCTTGATTTTCTAATTTTTTTCTTATATCTTCTTTGCATAATTTAGATTATAACACTACTATTACTAAAATAATAATTTGAAAAAAAAAAATATATATATATATATATATAATCAATAAATAGAAAAATTAGAGCGCTCCATCTTTTGTCTCTCCATGACATCATTTTGTCTTGTAATTCAGTTCTTCACGAGGTTGTGTCAGATCTTCTTCTTTTTTTTTTACATAAGCTTATTTACAATCATATTTCTTTCTTTTTTTTTCCCATCCTTTTCAAAACAATAATGTTACAGAGCCCTAAAATCTAGACTCTTTGTGAAAAATATTCTAGAATACGCAATTTTCGTATTTCAAAAAGGACGATTACAACTCTTGTCAGTTCATAGCATTCAAGTGAAGTTACTGAATGTCTTCTAATTACAAAATTAGAATTGTAGAACTTTTCTTCTTTTTGTTCAACGACACTTTTTTAGTATATTGTTAATGAGTTTCTTAATTAAACTACGTCACCTTATATTTAAATCTATATCGTATAATCTAAAGTTTAGCCCTTTACCGAACGGTGCATTTAAAAAAGAAAAAAAAAATCTCCATAACAAATATACATAAATAGTTTTTGTCCTTTGCTCGATGTTTAAATTCAAACAATAGTTTATATATAAATGTTATACCCATCTTTATTTTGAAGAACCTATCCATCGTTCTCTCTCTCTCTCTCTTTCTTATCTTTTTTACAGTTCTTATATTTCTCACAGGACATTATACTGAGTCTTCAGTTTCAGTGCCATAAAATTTGTTTCACTCTTGCATTTTTACATACAAAAAGTTCTTCTGGGTATTTGTGATTTGTTATCTCTGAGTCATTTCGCTCTTTATATAGTTAAAACACAACATCTTAGACTGTTCTTCAAGTTGGAAAATTGAAAGAAGTAATGGGCAGAGCAGCGAGATGGTTCAAGGGTATCTTTGGTATGAAAAAGACCAAAGAGAAAGAGAACCGTGTCTCCGGCGATGGAGAAGCCGGAGGGTCTCATGTTCATCGGGAAGTTCTCCAAGCAGACTCTGTATGGCTTAGAACTTACCTCGCGGAAACAGACAAGGAGCAGAACAAACACGCCATTGCGGTTGCTGCCGCCACAGCCGCAGCCGCAGACGCAGCGGTTGCAGCGGCACAGGCTGCTGTTGCAGTCGTCAGGCTAACAAGTAATGGCAGAACCGGAGGATGTTCTGGCCGGGACCGAGCTTCTTTCGGGACCACAATAGAGCGGTGGGCCGCCGTGAAAATTCAAACAGTCTTCAAGGGTTATTTGGTAATTCTAAAAACCTCGAAAAACTTTTTTTTTTTGGGGGGGGGGGGGGTTTTAATAATCGAATTGGACACAAAAAGATCAAATTTCGCCATGTGGGTATAGTTTAGATTCGACAGAACTAAAGAAAGTATGTCTGTACTTTACTTGCTTCTTACACCTCTGCGTTAATGAAACAGTACAACATAACCTTTGCTAGTTTCAAGAAAATTCGGTTCTTTCCGGATTAAATGTGACTACTGGGTAAAATCTTCTTCTTTTTTTGCTAATTAATTTTTGTTTGTAGGCGAGAAAAGCGTTAAGAGCTTTGAAAGGTTTAGTGAAGCTACAAGCTTTGGTAAGGGGTTACTTAGTTCGAAAACGCGCTGCTGAAACACTTCATAGCATGCAAGCTCTCATTAGAGCCCAAACTAATGTTCGATCTCTACGCATCAACCGCTCAAGTGCTAGAGACAACAACAACAACAACAACAACAACAACATGTTTCATCCTCGACATTCACTTGTAATTACCATTTATTTCTATTGTCTTCTACTTCTCACATGATAAGTCTCTCTATGGTCAAACTTATGTTTTTCGTGCATTTGATCGATCTTAGGAGGATTCGAGAAGCGAATTCCATAGCAAGAGACTATCAGTCTCTGTTGAGAAACAGAGCAACAACAACAACAACAACAACAACAATGCGTACGATGAGACAAGTCCCAAGATAGTGGAGATTGACACTTACAAGACGAAATCAAGATCGAAGAGAATGAATGTAGCTGTGTCCGAATGTGGAGATGATTTCATCTATCAAGGCAAAGATTTTGAATGGAATTTTGCAGGAGAGAAATGCAAATTTCCTACGGCTCAAAGCACGCCGAGATTCTCAAATAATCATCTTTACTACGCACCGCCTTCACCGGCCAAGAGCGTTTGTAGAGGCGCTTGTTATAGGCCAAGTTATCCTGGTTTGATGACACCCAGCTATATGGCTAATACTCAGTCGTTTAAGGCTAAGGTGCGTTCGCATAGTGCACCGAGACAACGTCCCGATAAAAAAAGATTGTCACTTGATGAGATCATGGCTGCTAGGAGTAGCGTTAGCGGCGTCAGGACGGTGCAACCGCAACTGCAACTCCAGAAACGCTCTCCTTGTTCATATAATGATCATCAGTTTCTTCAGGACGCCACGAATTTTAGATTCTATAATTAGAAAGAAGCTTTTTATTTTCGTCCACATTGTCATAGCTTTTGACTTTTCTTTTAGGACATTGTTTTTTTTTTCTTAATTTCCTTTTGGTTTTTATATTCTCGTCATATTTTGTAAATTTTGCTTTGGAAAAAAACATGTTAAATCTGTTACTAAACTTTATCTATTTAGTACAACACAAGATATCTTTTTTTTTTGGTATGAACACGCACGATATCTTCTTGTAACGTTTCCTTGCATTACAGAAGTTAGAAACAACGTATTTCAAATTTTCATGTACAATAACAGTAAAAGATTGAGGTTATAATATGAATATAGGTAAAGGGTTAATTGGATATGGATATTGATATTTTGAGAATTTGAAATTTCAAAGATGCGAGTAATCGAGATAAGATAATATTAAAAACTAACTATGATGACGAAATGAGGTTGAAATTTGCAATAAATTGGGAGTCAGACAAGGACGACATGACGTTATCATTGCTGTGAATTTTGAAAATCTCTTGTAATGAATTTCTATATCTAATCATTTTTACAACCACCAAGGAATATGATTGGTGGATACCGATACGTGTTTGCGTCATCATATTCGTTCTTCTGAAACCAATATTAACATAATGATAAACATCAACGGCTTTTGATAAGCTCCCTCGTTATTTACTCTTAAAAGATTATCTCGTAGCCTAAAAATTAAGGTTTTCCATAATTAATTACCTTAATCATATAGTTTAGCCTGAGCTAAAACAAGAAAGAAGATTTGTTACATAACTCATGTAGATTTATTTAATACTGTTTCTTTAGGTTCAAACCTTCTAACTATTGTTAAGAATTTAAGTTATACTCAATCAGTCTTAATGCTTCTGTTTCCCAACACTCTCCAACATATAAGCTGAGAAAAGTTGGTAAACGTATCAATCATTATTCATGAATTGAAGAGAAGAAGGAAAAATTGGTTGGATCTCCAAAATCGGCTTGCTTTATTCTATAGGTCATAAACATTAAAGATCTTTTGCTTCTTCAGCTTCAGTGAAATCTTTTGCTCACGGAGTCATAGCTTGGAACATTGAACACTGTTCCAAATATCAACACAAGATATAATAAGCAAAACAAACTGGCTTTAATCACTGGTTGTTTCTGAAAAAAAATAAAATGTGTGATGATTGTTTTGTCAGTACCTTCTCCGAAAGATGCCATCGTCAAAGGCTTTGCAATCACTTTGCTTGTGAAATCTGCGATGTCCTTTAAGGTAAGTTGGTCTACTGTCTTCAAGAAGTGGTCAACTGGTTTCCTGCAAATGTGTTAGGAAGGAAATAAAGCTAGTTAGATAAATGTTTGGTCATTATAACTGGTCTAAAGGTAGACTTCTGCATGTACCTTTCTCCGTATGTAAGTATCTGTCTTCCTATGTCTTCTGCTGCAATCATGTGCAAATCACATATGCAAATTATATTCCGTTCGAAAACTAATTTTCATGGCTTAGAAAAAAGGTGGAACTTATGTGGTGCCTTACTCGAGATTCAAGATTCATCAGAATTGCAGATTTGGTTGCTGCCTTGGCGCGATCAAGATGTTTCTCGTTAACTGCCAGAACATATCAACCACAGTAAATAATATGTTCTCATACATGTATTATATATCTTGATATATTATAATCTTATATGTTTTTATAAAAGGTTGAAGCAGAGATACAAAAACCTTTTCCTTCAGCAACAGCTCTGATTTCATCAGCTACTAATTTAATTCCTTTTGCACCAAAATCAGCACTCTACAACCCAAAAACATGTAAGCAAATTCGCATTGGAGATACAGTGCTTAAAATGCATGATAATTAACTCCTCTGATTTGGTAAAACAGCTCACCGTGCAACCATAGATCCCAAACAACCCAGTATTGTTAAAGACGCTAGTGAATGCGGTACATGATTGAACCTGTTGATGTTCGTTCAAGATGCGAAGATCTACATCAGACAATAAGGCAACCATTCTCATCATCATGATGATCAATTAATTGAACTTCGAACAGAACATGTGTTAAAAACTAGAAGAAACAAAACAAGTGTTAAAAATTAGAAGGAACAAAACAAGTGTTAAAACTAGATGGAACTGCGAGACAAAAGAAACACATGCAGAGACTTACAGAGCCAAGAGTGCATTCCCTTTCCAGGGCCTCCGGCAGAAAATGAGCCACCTCCCCCCATGAGCATCTATTAAGAATTAGATTCTAAAACATTAGATCTTTACATGTAAAAGATCAGTATGTATTTGAGATAGCCAGATAGACACCTGAAGAACACTGGCAATAACAGCTTCCTTCTCGTTATTCCATCCTGGCACTTCAAAAGCAAGCGCAAAATGTGTAGCCTGAGAATTGTGAAACAAAAAAGAAAGAAATTAGGAATATAAACCTTTTCAGTCAAAGAAGCCCTTTGAAAGTTATACAATGCATAATCATATAAGTACCTCTCCACCAGCATGTTGACGAAAATCCCCACCAACATATTGAGACTTTGGCTCCGTTGGCCGGGTTACATTAGGGAGGTCAGAAAGTAATGGCTCAACCACTTTTAAAAGTTCTTCATGATCCACTCCACTAGCTGCGAGTACCATTCGTGAAGCAGTGTAGTTCTCCTGAAAGTTCAAGACAATTAGTAAAAAGAAACACATATACAATATAACTAATAAAAGCCAACGACCCTTAATCTAGAGAAGAATGTAAAGCTCGTGTTATGTATACTTACAAAAACAAACTTCTCCAAGAGGTCTCCACTCAATCCATCAATTGCAGATTCAGATGCATACAAGGGATTTGCCAATGCGCCAGAGTAACCAGCAGAATGAACTGCCTCCACGAGAAAAGCCATAGGATTCTTTGCAAGTTCTCCTATCTCCACTTTCACTTTCCGGAGCTGCCGGTAGAACAAAATGTCAATAAAAAATGCTCTGCTTTGATTTTTGCGAGATTAAAGCAACATCACATTATTACCTCTTCATTCACTTCCCAATCCAAGAAAGCAGGGTGTCTTACACTATCGATAAGCACTTCAACCATTTCAGGAACATATGTTTTGAGAGCATCGATTGTGTAACCTATCTGTTCTCGGGATGCAGAGGCTGCAGTATTACCTCCCATAGCCTCTACTTCTCTTACAAGGCGCAGATGGCTTCTGTTCAATGTACTCTTGAAAGCCATCCTTTCAAGCAAGTGTGTCGCTCCACGGAAATAAGGTGTCTCGTAAACAGAACAACAATCAACATATAAACCAACGGAGGCTGCTGGATTCTGAACAAAATTCCACAAAACATAATATGCTCAAAACCACTTTGCATTTCTGATAGCTTCAAGGAGAAGTTTGATGTTTGAATATGTATAAACAAGGGTCTCACCGTAGACATCTCAGAGGCTATCTTCAGACCATTAGGAAGAGTAGTGGTCTTAAGTTTGTTAGGCTCAACATGATCAGCGAGTGGTGGTGGCAGAGAGATACCAGTCAAGGGAATGTCCATCGAAGGAAGCGAACTAGAAGAGCCTCCAGTTAGCCAGCTCGCAAAACCTGGTGTCGAAGAAGAATTTGTTGCAACAGCACTGGAACTCGCATAGCGAGAAGCCCGAAAACTGCAGTTAAAACAGCCCTGTAACAGAAAACAAAAATCCTATGCATTGTTAAGCTCTTTGACCCCAATCAAAAACGAAATCAAACTCTTCCGCCTCTCGATAATCAACTGGACAAGAACCGGAAAACTGATTACAAAATAGCTATTTTCCTTAGAATGTGAAAAGGTTGATAAATTCTGGAACCAGAGATTTGCAATTAACATTCTAAAGTTAGAACTTTTGAAACATATGGTTATCATTTCCTAAACCCAAAAAAAAAAACGCATAAAATGTATTATTAAACCATAAAACGATAAAACTGAATTTAGATCAGTAAAGGACCCATTAATTCATAACCAAAAAATACAGAATCATACAATTGTTCACTACTTGTATAGATTCCAACCGTCTTTTAAGAACATAAACAAAACTTTTGGGAAAAGGTATAGGGCATTGACCTTAAGGGCCTTGGCTCGTGAAGCTGCTGTTCGGTACATAGCGACTGCGAGATCCTAGATCTGTCAGATAAGTAACCGATGTTTATAGCTGACGAGCGGAGGAGAGAGGCAGCGTCGGAGCTGAATAGAGGAGAGCGAGAAGCGACCGATAAAGGCTTTTTCTTCTGCATGTTTGTTTATTGGATCGTGCAAATGTTTTAGGCCCATATAATATAGATGTTCGGCCTTTATATGTGTATGAAGAAGAAGAATTCCATGAAACAAACAGTTGTGTGACCATATTAATTTCTCATTAAATTAGAAAATAACATAGCATTTTACTAATTCTGACTGACTATGAACAATTGTTCATTTATTCAACATCCTCCTTTTTTTGTTTTTGTACTTCACATCATCTTCTCTTTCTTCCACCTAATCATTCAACACCTTATCAATTTTTTTATCCTTACAATGGTTTGTTTAATAAAATTCAACACCCTACCCAACCATCTTTATTATATCTATAAATTATTATCATTAATAAAAACAATAACTAAAACTCAAATTTTTTTGGTGTCCACATATGACGTAACTAAAAAAAAAATATACTTTATTTAAAATACATTTCTAAAAGTCGATTTCAATTAAAGTCTACAAAATATAAACTTCCAAAGTAGATTTCACACAGAATCAAACTTAGTCAATTGTAAAACTAACCTCAGTAGACTTAAAAAGAAGTCTACTTTTATAGACATATTGCAGACTTCTGCTGTAGACTGTAAATTAAATCTACTTCTGAAAACTCAAACTTTGGTCAAATGCAAAACTAACCCTTACAAATGTAGACTTAAAATAAAGTCTTCTTCTGAAAAGTTAAACTTTGGTCAAATGAAAAATAACTCTATAGTAGACTTTATGTTAAGTCTACTTTGGGTCGATGACCTATTTCCACCTGCAAGTTTGAATATAACAACTGATCCACCTATTCTTCATACGTCTGTTCAATTGCACGCAATGTTATTTTAAGAAGTCTAATTGTACCTAAAGTATACTAATTACAGTCTAATTGAACCTAAAATATACATAATCTGTCTAGTTGAACAAATCACCGGTTAATTGTTAGCCAACTGTTGGGTTATGGTTTTAACCCAGTACTTAACCGACTTAAACCAATTTAAGAACAAATCACTGTCACCTTCCACATCTTTGAAATCAAAAGAGATAGATCCACCATCGAAGCTCATAAATCATTTTCTCAACAAACAAAAAGGTTCTAGTGATGAAATCTCTTTTGGCATGGAACCTGCAATGGTTCTACTTTACCTGCAATGGTACATATGAGTAATTATACCGGAACTGTTGATGCGATTAGAAGGAGACAAAACAGAGTTACACTTTCTCAGTCAATTAAAGATAGTGATAGTAGCGATGAAGATGAAAATAGAGTAGATGAATCAGAATTTGTGAAGTGTAGCTCGAATAGATCGACGATGAGGACTAAGAATTTGATGAAGGCGAAAACTAGATCTAGATTGATGGATCCTCTAACTTTGACGTATCCGGGGATGGTTTCGGGTTGGACTCCAAAATCCGAGAATTTAAATCCCGGGTATAGTGGGAGAACCACTAAACAGGGAACTTCAATGCAAGGAGGACCTATGGATCTGGAAGAAGAAGATCCATTTTCATAGGAGGACTAACGAGAAGGTTACAGAAAGAAGAAACTTTGTCTTTGGGTTACATGGAATGGCTTTTCCTGATTTTGATCATTGCTGGTTTGATTTGTAGTCTCGTGATCATCCCCATAATGGTCGATCCAGTGATTGGAAAATCACGGATACTTGTTACGCCAAGCGTTAAGGAGAAGACTTTGGAGATTGTAGAGATTGATTTATAGTTGGTTAAGTACTAGGTTAAGACCATAACCAAATAATTAGCTAACAATTAACTGATGATTTGTTCAATTAGATAAATTATATATACAATAGGTTTAATCAGATTGTAATTAGTATACTTTAGGTGGAATTAGGCTTTTTAAAATAACTTTGCATGCAATTAAACAGATCTATGGAGAACAGATGGACCAGTTGTTATATGCAAACATCATGATGAAAATAGGTGGTCGACCCGTCTACTTTTAGTAGATTTTATTTTAAGTCTACTTTGGGTAGACTTAATTTGAAGTATACTGTTACAATTTTATTAAAACTCAAATTATAGCATATATATAATGTTTTTTTTGTATTTTTTCCATGTGTGTTTACTTAGTTGTCTGTGTGTGTAAGTTTCACATGTTTATATGTTTTTTTATTGTTTACAAATTTTTTGAAATAATTTAGACACTTAGCTCACATTGGGTAGACGTTATTTGAAGTCTACACTGTGTAGACAATTTTGTTTAAATTGAAGTTATAGCATATGTATAATATTTTTTCTTTGTATTTTTTTCATGTGTTTCTTTAGTTTTCTGTCTCTGTAGAAATTGTATATGTTAATGTGCTATATTTATGGTTTACTAAATTTTTAAAATAATTTAGGTAGATAACTCATTCTGAGTAGATTTCATTTTAAATCTACATTGAGGACTTCATTTGACGTCTACTACAACGACTTTAAAAAAAAAGAATTTATAGCATATGATAACTCATTCTGAGTAGACTTCATTTTAAGTCTACATTGTTGGCATGTTGATGTGGATCATATCAAAAGTGTCATTTTGATGTGGATCATTCGGAGTAGAATTCGTTTCAATTCTACATTGAGTAGACTTTATTTGAAGTTTATATTGAGTAGACTTCAAATGAAGTCTACAACTACGATTTAAAGTCTTCATTTAAAATCTACAACTACGGTTGTGTAAATGAAATCTACTAAGACAGATTTGTTAAATATCTATGGTTGAATATTTTTCTGAAATAATTTTAGTCATTGAGATTATACTTCATATGAAGTCTATTATGTCACTTTTCTCCATGTGTATTGTTTTAGTTGTTTGCCTATAAAAATTTTACATGTTTATGTGTTTTATCTATAGTTGAATAAATTATAGAAATGATTTAGATAGTTAGTTTTCCCTATGTGTATTGATTTAAATTCATCATGCTTGGTTAAAAGACATAAATATGAATATTTGTAATTTGTTCTTATGTATACCAATTAAATTTTTCATATTATACCAACTTTAGTTCATACATAAATTAAGCTTAAAACTTAAAATAGTCAATCTTTACATAACTTTCTAGTTTTTATGTGCACAAATATAATCATTCATCAATACCAAAAGTATGATCCTTTTATATAAAATTATTAAGAAGATCTTTATCTATCTCTCTTATCAATGTCTTGATATTGTCCTTTTTAACAATTTCTACAAACGATGTCTGCAAACGATGTCTACAACTGAATTCTACAACTGATGTCTGCAACCTATGTCTGTAATTTATGTCTGCAATCGATGTCTACAACCAATTTCTGCAATTGATATCTGCAACAAAAATTGAAATATTTCACAAAAAAAATCAATGATGTCATTACGATTTACAAAAAATCAACAAAAATAAAATAATATTTTTCACAAATATTAACAAAAATGAAATATTTCATTAATATTAATAATATGTAAAATTAACAAAAAAATATTAACTAGAAAACCATATCTAAATGAGTTATTCATAAGAAAATAAAAAATAAAAATTAATTCTTTCATTACCATTAACAAGAAATGTTTTTTTCACAAATATTATAAAAAAATAAAAATCTCACATTTATTAACAAAAAAATTAATAAAAATTAAATACTTCACTAATATTAACAAAAACAAATTTTTTTAAAAAACTATGGATAAGAAAATCAACAAAAAATGAAAGCGTACTCAAAAAAATCATGATAAAGAATCAAATATTTTATAGTAAAAAAATCTTTACACAACAAAACCCAAAAAATTCAAATCTAACAAAAAAATAAAAGAGATAAAATCTCTTACAATAAAACCGAATAAAAATTATATCTTTCATACCTTTAAAGTTGAATGATGTATAGTTTACATGAGACAACCCACTAACCAAACCCAAGAATCACCATTCTTGGTTTCTCTTCTTTTTTCATCGGTCTTCCTTCATATATAGTCTACAATGTAGATTACATATAAAGTCTATTTATTCATAGACTTTATATTAAGTTTACATATGAGTAGACTTTAATTGTAAAGTAGAGAAGGTGAAAACTGTAATTGTGATACCTGTTGTTTTTGTTCATTAAAGAGAATATTGTAATTTTACTAGCTTTTTGATTTAGTTTTGCATTTGACTCAAATTGAGGTCTACTTTTGTATTTGCACCTATATTTTAGGTCATTCTAATAAAATCCTCCTACTGACAATTACTTTTTGTTAGGATTAGTCTTTTTAACAATTAATACTCAATTTACTTTTAGATTAGGATTTTTTTTAGATGAAATTTTTTTTTGGATTAGGATTATGTATATAGATAGATAGATATCAGGTTATTTCAAATGATCCATTTAGTTTTTGCATTTACATTGAAATTTTGAGTAGTTTTTGTCATTTTTTCTAGATATAATTCAAAATATTATATATATATATATATATACATATTCGTTTTTATAAATTAATTTTTAATATAATATTCAAGTACTGGATAACCCCAAGTGAGTTACAGGTATTTTTCTACCAATTAAAGCCCTCCCTTCACCACCTCCATGGGGATGGTCTTTGTTGATGCTAGAACTCAACACTCGTTATCAAATTGCGGAACTTCGAATCAAATACTTTATTAGATGAAAACGGATTACAAA
>OVBA01007411.1:0-14639 GCA_900406435.1 Lepidium aucheri | reverse complement strand
AAAATTATTTTGTATTTATATTTTATTAAATAAAAGATAAAATCAATTCCTCCTATTTTATAAAGTTGGTTTCAAAGGTTAGTAGTCAACAGGATCATTCCAAGTGTCAAATCCAACGATCAAAAATTATTCTATATTTATATCTTATTAAGTAAAAGATATAATCCATTTCTAATCTTATTATATAAAGTTGGGTTTTAAAAGTTAGTAGTCAACGTGATTGTTCCAAATGTCAAATCTAACAATCAAAAATTATTCTGTATTTATATTTTATTAAATAAAAGATAAATTTAAATCCTAATCCTATTATATAAACTTGGGTTCAAAAGTTACAATCAATGGACTCTTCCATATGTCAAACCCAAAGATCAAAAATTATTTCATATTTATATTTTTATAGAAAAATGATAAAATCAAAATATATTATATAATGTTGAGTTTCAAAATTATTAATCAAAGGAATTATTCCACATGTCAAATCCAACAATCAAAAATTATTTAGTATTCATATTTTATTAAAAATAAAAAAAAAATCATAATATCTATAAAGTTAGATTTCAATCGTTACTAATCAACAAGATTGTTCATGTGTTAAATCTAATGATCAAAAATTATTCTGTATTTATATTTTATGATAAAAAAGATATAATCAAATCCTAAAATCTATAAAGTTGGGTTTCCAAAGTTACTAATCAATATAATTATTTCACGTGTCAAATTGGAGTTAAAAATAAATTAATAAAGATTATAGGATAGAGAAAAGTATTAATTTTAATTTTAACTTAAACAATTCTCATAAAATAAAGTAAAATTTTTGATTTAGTGTATGTTATTGTCTATGATATAATTTAAAATAGATATAAATTTAAAAGAATTTACATTCATTTATTGGTCTAAACAAGATATGTAAGTTTAACTTATAAATTCTTTTAATAAAAAACATATAATTTCCAGAAATATGGTTTTAAATATCATACATATTAAGTTTTGGGAAAATTACTATGATAACCTATTTTAATTTATAAATTACTTAGATAACCTACTTTTTTAAAAATTACTTATATAACCCACTTTTTCTCTATTATTATTAATTACCATTATACCCTTTTACCTAAAGAAGAAGATAATTTGTAGTTTTCCTTTTCCTATTAAGAATAGGTAATTTAGAATGATTTTAATAAGATTATTCGAAAATAGAAATATTCTAGATCTATAAAAATGATATTCTATTCCCTTTTAAAAGTATATGTACCCAAGAAAGCTTCTCCCTGAGCTAAGAAATTCTTAAACTATGGTGAAAGAAACTAAAGATTTTAGTTCTATCAATAAGGATTCATTGCCTATTGATGTTCAGGTAATAATTATATAAAATTATCTGCTTTTCTGTTTTTGTTATTGAAAGTTTTAAGTTTTAACAGACTTCCTGCAAGTCTACCAAAATTCAAGCAGACTTCCTGCAAGTCTGCCAAATTCTGGCAGACTTCCTGCAAGTCTGCCAAAATTCTGGCAGACTTCCTGCAAATCTACCAAAATTCTAGCAGACTTCCTGCAAGTCTGCCAAAAAATTGGCAGACTTTTTTTTTCGGCCGAGAGACCGATAGGTCTGATACCAGATTGATCGATTTTGTATTTTGGTGAAAAACTATTTGGTCTGCGAGTGCAGACCGATTGATCCGTAGTTAGAACGATCGGTCTCAGGTTGTCTGTCAAAATTTTTCGGTCCATAGAGTTCAGACCGATCGATCTGGATGCAGACCGAAAAATTTTGACAGGATAACTCTAATCAATCGGTTTATACATCTTTAGATCGGTCAATGCATCCAAACAATGGAACCTATTTTTTTAAATATTTTTTTGATATGTTGTCTGTCTGATTAAAAATTACTAACTCAAAATATTTACTGTTTTATTTACTAACTCAAAATATTTACTTCACACTTCCTCACCAACAGCAAAACTAACTTCTTCTAACCACTCAAGCTTGCAATGATAATTAATACTTTTTTGAATTTCGTCTCTATACCAACGGTAAAAAGTCGTTTTGGAAATCCTAACTCATCACTCTTCTGTATCGTCATCCTATGAGAAAAAAAAATTGCAGGATCAATTTCACATCATGTAGACCGATCACATGACAAACCAAATGAATTATTATAAAAAAAAAGGATCGATCAGTCTGACAGGAGACCGATCGATCCAACTATGAGGAAATAAATATTCGACAACAGAATAGTCCAGACCGATCTATCTGGATGCAGACCGATTGGTCTGGATTATTCTGTTGTCGAATATTTATCTCCTCATAGTTGGATATCCTGTTTTCGCGAAAAAACATCAGTTTCAGAATTCACTGAAATCAAACATGGTTTAACTCATACGAAACTCTATACTAATCAATATTCAATGAAAAACACAATTTCTATTTAGAAATCACTAAAATTCAATAAACAAAAACCTGATTATGCAACAGATAACTCAGACCACCTTGTATTGTGTAACCTAACAAAGCTTCTCCGTGAGAATAAGTTCTTCTTTTTGGGAAAATTGAAACTGAGAAACTAAAAGAAATTCAACGTGATTGGTTTTATAGACAATCAAAATTAGAACAGTAGGTTTTTGTTTCTTGGAAAAAATTGAAGACAAACTAGAAGAATTATAAGGAATGTTTGAAGTGAAGGGTAAAATAAGTATATTTGAAAAAGTAGATTATCTAAATAATTTTAAAAAAAAAATTATCTTAGTAATATATAAAATAAAATAGGTTATAGTAGTTAATTTTTTCTTAAGTTTTTTTGATAAAAAATAAGTCATGCATCGTAGGATTCCATATCTAGTATAAATATGTTGCTTCTAAAGAGTTTCCTATGATATCATAAGTTCCTGTGTACACGTTAAGATTTTAAGTTTTGTGGTTGTGATGGCAGGTTAGGGGTTCTTTCTCAACATATCTATTAGTTTTGGGGTTCTAAATTCAATTTTTCTAATTTTTTTTTTTTCCGTTTTGGTTTGGAAATCCTACTGTGAACTGAATCCGAGTGTTGGTGAGATCTAACGAATTATAAATATATCGGAAAGGAGCAAAAAAAATAAAGAAAAAAGTCGTGTGCCCCAGAATCACAGAAACAAAGATTCATCATCACGATTCCAGTAAAGCAATTCAATCATCAGCTCTGTATTCGAGAGAGAGAGGATCTCAAGAAATATGCATCTAATTAATGCAATTGCGGCGGCAAGGATGTTGTCCGGAATCGTACAATCTAACGGCCACGGAGGCGAAGCAATCCCGTTTGGATCGCTTGAGTGGTTCACTTACGCCGGAATTTCTTGTTTTCTCGTCCTCTTCGCCGGAATTATGTCTGGTCTCACTCTAGGTCTTATGTCTCTTGGTCTCGTCGAGCTCGAGATTCTCCAACGTAGTGGTACCCCTAACGAGAAGAAACAAGCCGGTGATGATCGCATCTTTTCAATCAATTCTGCAATTTTTTGGATTTGATTTTTTCTTATACTTAATTCGTTTTGGTGTCTGAATGGATTTTATAGCTGCTATTTTTCCGGTTGTTCAGAAACAGCATCAGCTTTTAGTGACACTGCTTCTGTGTAATGCGGTTGCAATGGAGGTAATTTCATATTCAAGTCTCTTCCTTTTAATTTAAACAATGTTGCTATTCTTATTAATGATGATAAATACACCTAGATTAAAATCTATGCTTTGTTGATTTATGGAAATTTTGGCAGGGGCTTCCTATATACTTGGATAAATTATTCAATGAATACGTTGCAATTATTCTTTCGGTCACTTTCGTTCTTGCTTTTGGTGAGGTATTGTGTTTTCGGAACATGTCTCTAGTTTTGCTAATCTAACGTTGTGGGTTTATTTATCATGGATTTGAATCATTTGAACATTTTGTTTGTCTTTTAAGGTTATCCCTCAAGCGATATGCACAAGGTACGGACTCGCTGTTGGAGCAAATTTAGTCTGGCTTGTTCGCATTTTAATGACGCTTTGCTATCCGATCGCCTTTCCCATCGGAAAGGTAAGTTTTTTAGAGTGTTTTGTCAAAGATGATTTCTGTTGTTTTGGGACACGTTTTCTATGAGCTGTTTCTGTTTGTCTAAGGTTTGATCAAGTGGATTTTAATTTATCTATATGTGAGCAAATTGACGGGTCTTTCTTAATTTGTAACTGGTTTTTTCTTGTTGCTGAGACTGTCGCTATATGCTTATTCTTGTTGTATACAGTGACTTCAGTAAATTTTATTTTCAATTAACCTTTTTTTATTCTTAGATCTTGGACTGGGTGTTGGGACACAATGATGCTTTATTTAGGCGGGCTCAGTTGAAAGCTCTTGTATCCATTCACAGCCAAGAGGTTACTATAGATACTTTGCTTATTTCCTCACAACATTTCGAATTTAGGGTTACTAATTTAGTTATCTTGTTACTCTGACCATGGATTTAGGCTGGCAAGGGAGGTGAACTTACGCATGATGAGACTACAATCATTAGTGGAGCTCTTGATTTGACTGAGAAGGTGTGTGTGAGATAAAACTTCACTTTCTTGAATTTGGGACGTATGGCTTGATCTTTATAGAAAAGGTGAAAGTTATATAAGCAAAGTGTTATTTGGTTTGACAGACTGCACAGGAAGCCATGACACCAATTGAATCGACCTTTTCCTTGGATGTTAATTCAAAGTTGGATTGGTGAGTTCAACTCTCTAGTTGTATGAAATATTTTACTTGTTGTCTCAATGCTTCTCTATTAGTCACGCTGGAAAAACTTGCATGGTCGTAGTTTCACTAATTATTTTGAGGTCCGATTTGCATGTGTTTCTTATACTGCTTTCTGTGTGATTAATCTCTTAGGGAAGCTATGGGTAAGATTCTGGCACGAGGCCACAGCCGTGTTCCTGTCTACTCCGGTAATCCAAAAAACATTATCGGACTTCTCTTGGTAATGCGGTTGACCCTAATTCTGAACGCTTCAATGTTTGCGTATCATATATTGGCAATCTCAAGAAATTCTTCTTTTTTTCTAGGTGAAGAGTCTACTTACAGTTCGCCCTGAAACAGAGACCCCTGTCAGCGCAGTTTGTATACGCCGGATACCAAGGTTTTGGCATTATTTATTCAACCTCCAGTATTTTCCGTTTTGTTTTGTGGACTGAGCACCTCTGAGTAAAATGAATTTTTCGTATCTTGATGATATAATGCTTCGACAGGGTTCCAGCTGATATGCCTCTGTATGATATACTGAATGAGTTTCAGAAGGGAAGCAGTCACATGGCTGCAGTTGTGAAGGTTAAGGGGAAAAGTAAGGTTGCTCCTTCAACTTTGCGTGAAGAAAACACTTATGAAAGCAATGACTCTGAGTTGACTGCACCTTTGTTACTTAAACGAGAGGGAAACCACGACAATGTCATTGTCACGATCGACAAGACTAATGGCCAATCATTCTTTCAAAACAACGAGACTGTGTCCCACGGTTTCTCGCATACTTCAGAGGCTATCGAAGATGGCGAGGTAATCGGTATCATCACTTTGGAAGATGTGTTTGAAGAACTTTTGCAGGAAGAGATTGTGGATGAAACAGATGAATATGTTGACGTACATAAAAGGTAATAGCTAATAATACTGTCCAGCAGAATTTAACATATGTAACAATGTTTGAGCCGCTGAAAGTTTTCCCTTTCTGCAGGATTCGAGTAGCAGCAGCAGCGGCTGCCTCATCAATAGCGAGAGCTCCTTCAAGTCGGAAATTACTTGCACAAAAAGGAACAGTGAGTTAACAAACACTGTTTTGGAAATACAAATGTGTAGTTGTGATGCTGTGATGGGAAGAAAGTTAGGAACATTGTAACTTGTAATTGCAGGGAGGACAAAATAAGCAAGCACAGACGATAAAAGGTTCTGGTCAGGAACAAGATAAACTGCTTGGAACTATTACCGAGCCAGTTCGAGGAAACAACTGAAGTTGTGTTCTTGCTTAAGGAGCCAGAAACTCTGTTGGAGAGTATAAGGAACAAAGAATAAACTAAAAGATTCACGTCTTCGATTACACAATATATATAAAGTTAGCAGAAGCCTTGGTTCTTCCCAATTTTGGAAGTTATTTTGTTTATAAAAGGAGTATATGTATTCTACAAATACGTTCAGTTTTTAATTTACACTCCTGAAGTTTATTTTTTCTTCTTCGTTGTTCAATCAATAATTGTCACTGACTTAGGACCGTCTGTGGTCAATCGTTAGATGCTTATCTTCCCTTTTGAAAATTCACGGTGAATTTAAGTTTGGGTTGAAATCTCAAAATAGATATATAGTTCACAATGCACAAAGTTTAGGTCTCTTTAACAAAGGGACTACACAAAGTTTGTATTACGCCTGAGCATTTCGGGGTTGGTTCCGCTCTTTTTAGGTTTGGGTTTTCAAATCTAGTAATTTAGTATCCATTCAGGTATTTTTACTTTTTGGGTTCGGTTTGGTTCGGGTATAGATTGGATTTGAGTTCGGGTATCATATTATGTAAAGTTAGATTTTAAAAGTTAGTATTCAACGGAATTCTTCTACGTGTCAAATCCAACGATTCAAATTTTGCAGTATCCTATATAATAAAGTTAGTAATCAACGAGATTATTCTACATGTCAGATCCAATACTATTATATAAAGTTTAGTTTCAAAAGTATCTAATCAATAGAATTATTCCATATGTCAAATCCAATGCTTTAATATTTTGTGGTATCATATTATATAAAGTTGGGTTTTAAAAGTTAAATCATCAACAAATTTCTTCCACATTTCAAATCCAATGATTCAAAATTTTGCATTATCCTATTATATAAAGTTGGGTTTCAAAAATTAGTTATCAACGAGATTATTCCACATGTCAAATCCAATGATTCAGAATTTTGTAGTATCATATTATATAAAGTTGAGTTTCAAATCCATTATATAAAGTTAATTCTCAAAATGTAGTGATCAACAGAATTCTTATATATTATCTAAATTACAATATATATATATATATATATAAATATATGTTTCAAAACCTGTGCATCGCATGGGTCGATATTTAGTTTATATATAAATTTATATAGAAAATCAAAAAAGTAAAGAATTAATAGAAATAATTCTTAAAAAGCCTAAAATTAACAAAAATATATCAGGTACCTATTCGGTTCTTGATTTGGTTCCGATTCAGGTTCGAATTTGGATTTTTGAGTACATAAATTTAGGAATCATTTGGGTATTTTGTCGGGTTCAATTTGGGTTCGATTCTTCTTTTTCGGGTTGGTTTCGGTTTGATTTTTGGATATCGGGTTTTATGCCCAGAGCTAGTTTGTATAGTCAACTCAGACCTCATTAGTTACGACTAAAATCATGTTATAAAACTGTAACCAAAGTACACCAAACCACTATTTTAGTTAGGGTTAGTTTCAAAAATGACACTCTTTGTAGAGTCAAATGCAAAACTAACCTCCAATTTTATCTCTCTAAAGTTTAATCCATTTTAACATTGTGGCACTTTATATTTACACTCATGTCATTTTTGTTTTTTTTAAATAACATAAAAAACTTAAGAAGACATAAATATTTGGTTGGAACCACTTGTTTACGAAAATGTCATCTTCTTAATATTTCCAACCATCATTAACAACTAAAACTGAGTTCTAAATGCTCATTTACCTACCAATTTTGGACTCAATAACCTCTGGTTGACCAACATAACATCATATTCTTCTGCTCTCTCACCAATTTCATCCAAAAAACTCTCTCATTTGCATTTTAAAATTTTCCAAATTCTTAGATCTCCTTGTTTTTGAGTTTTTTTTATAAAAAAAACGATTGAGCTTTTTTGGTATTAGCTTGACTCAAATTTTTAGGTAGTAATTAAAGGTAAACACAAGATCAATCTAGCTTATTACTATTTTTTTCATTTTTTGGTAGAGGGTATACTTCATTTTAAGACTACTTTGCATGTAGACTTAAAATAAATTCTACAAGTCAACAAATGGGTTAGTTTTGCATTTGATCAATATGTTGTAGACTTAAAATGAAGTCTACACATCTCTATTTGTAGAAACAAAAATGGTGTAGACTTCATTTTAGGTCTACGTCTAAAAGGGTTAGTTTTGCAATTGACCAATGTGTTGACTTTCAAAATAGACTTCATTTACAGTCTACACCAAAAGTCTACTACAAATTTATAAAAGTAGATTTTATTTAAAGTCTACTGAGGTTAGTTTTGCAATTGACTAGTTTGAATTTTCTATATGAAATCTACGTGGTAAGTCTACAAATGAAGCCTTTGAAAATGAAGACTTTAAATGAAGTCTACTAATAATAAGCTTACATTATTCGATATATGACGTAACTAAATAGAAAAATAGACTTCATTTAAAGTCTACATTTTTTAAAGTAGACTTTATTTGAAGTCTATAGATATAGCTTAGCAAGTAGATTTCATCCACAAAAGTCAAACTTAATCAATTGCAAAACTAACATCAGTAGACTTCAAATGAAATTTATTTTTGTAAATTAGTAGTAGACTTTTGGTGTAGACTATTAATAAAGTCTACTTTGAGAGTCAACACATCGGTCAATTGCAAAACTAACCTAATTTGCATGTAGAGTTAAAATAAAGTATACTTCTGGAAAGTCTAACTTTGGTTAAACACAAAACTAACCTTTATTTTAAGTCCACTTTGAGTAGACTTCATTTAAATTTTATTGTTACAATTTTATCAAAACTAAATTTATAGCATATGTATAAATATTTTTTTTGTATTTTTCCCATGTGTTTTAATGAAGTTGTCTGTCTGTGTATAAATTTTACATGTTTATGTGTTATATTTATGATTTACTAAATTTTTGAAATAATTTAGATATGTATTTCTTCTAAGTAGACTTCATTTAAAATCTACATTTAGTAAACTTCATTTAAAAACTACATTTTGTAGATTTTATTCAAAGTCTACAACTACGGTTGTGTAAATAAAGTCTACTATGACAAATTTGTTAAAAATAAATTTATAGCATATGTATAATATTTTTATTTTATTTTTTCCATGTGTGCTTCTTTAGTTGTATGGTTCTGTATAAATTTTACATGTTTATGTGTTATATCTATGGTTGAATATATTTTTGAAATAATTTAAGTCATTGAGATTATACTTCATATGAAATCTATTATGTCAATTTCCCCATGTGTATTGCTTTAGTTGTTTGCTTCTACATAAATTTTACATGTTTATGTGTTTTATTTATAGTTGAATAAATTTTAGAAATAATTTTTTTTGTCAACGGCAATATCAATATGGGCCACAAAGGCCGGCCCATTAGCCAAATTCCTACATAAATCTTGTAGGTGATGGGACTCGATCCCTGGTGCATGTACACCTGTCTTTAGTGGACTTACCACCTGCCACTAGACTAAAGGTCACTTGCATTTTAGAAATGATTTAGATAGTTAGTTTTCCCTATGTGTATTGACTTAATTAATCTTGTTTAGTCAAAAGATATGAATATGAACATTTGTAGTTTGATCTTATGTATACCAATTAAATTTTCCGTATTATACCAACATTAATTCGTAACATAAATTAAGTTTAAAACTTAAATCATAGATCTTTACATAACTTTCTATTTTTTTCACCAAATATAGTCATCCATTAATATCAAAAATATGATCCTTATATATATAATTGTTAAGAATATCTCTATCTATCTCTTTTATTAATGTCTTGATATTGTCTTTTCTAACAATCTCTGCAAATGATGTCTGCAAACAATGTCTGCACCTGATATCTGCAACTAACGTCTGCAACCGATGTCTACAACTGATGTCTGCAACAAAAATTGGAAAAAGTTAATTAATTGAACAAATCTGTTCGATTAATTAACAAAAAAAACACATCTAAATAAGTTATTCACAAGAAAACAAAAAGAACTCAATTATTTCATTACAATTTACAATTTCACAAATATTAACAAAAAAAAACATTTCACAAATATTAATGAGAAAATTAACAAAAACAAATGAAAAGTTTCAAAAAAGTTAACTAATAAACCATATATAAATGAGTTCTTCATAAGATAACAAAAAAGAAAATCAATTCTTTCACTATTATTAACAAGAAAATTAACAAAAATAAAATCTTTCACAAATATTAAAAAGAAGAGGAATTTTAAGAAATGCCCTTTTTAGTGTATCCCTTTGCAAAAATGTCTCTTGAAATTTGTTTTTTTTAAATGTCATTTACTTATTAAATGACAAAAATACACTCAAAATATTTTTTATAAGATTTTTGTGATTTTTTTACAAAAAAACTTTATCCCGCCAAAAAAAAATTATGAAAAAAAATTTATATAAAAAATCTTTTTCCTGCCAAAAAAATATTTCGCCCAAAATATTTATAAGTTCCTTATAAATCTTTACAAAATTTTTATAAACACCTTATAATTTATTATAAACATCTTATAAATTTATAAGATATCTTATAAATTTTATAAGCGATCTTATAAATTTTATAAGCTCTCATATAAAGCCTTATAAATTTTATAAGCTCTATCATAAAGTCTTATAAATTTTGTAATCTCTCTTATAAAACCTTATAAATTTTATAAGCTCTCTTATAAGAAATTTAATAAACTCTCTTAAAAAAATTTTGGAAAAATATTGAGAGAAAACAAATTTGAAGTTTCATAATGAGGGGTATTTTGAAAATATCCAAAAAATGAGAACAATGATGAAAATGTCCTCCTTTTGGGGGCATTTTTGCAATTCTCCTTAGAAAAAGTGAAATAATTCACATGTATTAACAAAAAAAATAAAAAAAATGAAATATTTCACTAATATTAACAAAAAATGAAATATCTTAATACTATGGATAAGAAAATCAACAAAAAACAAAAGCTTACACAATAAAATAATGATAAAAAATCAAATATTTCAAAGTGAAAAAATATTTATACAATAAAATCCAAAAAATTCAATTCTTACAAAAAAATAAAAAAATGAAATTTTTTTATAATAAAACTAAATAAAAATCAAGTCATTCATATCTTGAAAGTTGAATGATATAGTTTATATGAGACATGAAACAACCACTAACCAAATCCAAGACATGAAATCAAATATAGTTTATTCTTGGCTTCTTTTCTTCTTTTATAGGTCCTCCCTTCACCAAGTCTAAGACAATGAACAATGAAACAAATTATACTTCTAATATCGAAGAACAAAGTGAGACAAATCTCTTTTTTGTTTCTAAGTAAAAATATGTGAAATTTCTTAAAGGTTTTGCAACAAACAAAGTGATTTAACTGTTTTTTCTCCCGATCTATCTTCCTCTCTCATTTGTAGCCTCCATCATTCTCTCTCATCATAATTCTCAAAATTTTGTTTTTTATGTAAGGTTTCAATTTTCTTCTTCGGAGGCTGCAAATGAGAATTAGGGTTTCTTCAACTTTGTAAAACCAATTTTATATCTAGGATAAATTGTAAGAGAAAATTCAAGTACAATGGGCATAAATACGTGTAAGTAGACTTCATCTTAAGACTACACTAAGTAGACTTAACCTTAAGTCTACACTAAGTAAACTTCACCTTAGTCTATATTAAGTATACTTCATCTTATAATGCCAAGTCTTAAAGGAAATGATCTTTATTAGTTTAATTTTTTAATTTTATACTTCACAATTGCTTATATTTTGGTTATGTATACAAATATTTCATCCAACTATTTTTTATTATTTTCAAAATTTCAAAATAAACTAAAATCATAAAGTAGATTTTATATGTAGTCTACCTTGTAGACTTCATATGTAGTCTATTTACATGTAAACTTCTATTGCTTTTGTAGATATAAGTGTAATTATGATTCCTGTTTTTTTGTTTGATCAAGTAGGAAAATATTGTAATTCACTAACCTTTTGAGTTAATTTTTAATTTAACTCAAATTGGGGTCTACTTTTATATTTACAGCCAATTTTTAGGTTGTTCTAGTAAAATCACCCATTTTAATTTGACTTAGACCCAGTAAAAAGTTAAGTTTGGGTTTGACTATAATCTAAGAACTAAAATTACAAAATATGATTTTAGTTAGACCAAAATATTTATTTAATGGGTACCTTATATATAAATATCATTATTTTAACTAGTTCATTAGGTCTAAATTAAGTTATAAATAGTGGGACTTTGTTTATATTTTAATTACGATTTTAAAATGTGACTTTAGTTAGGATAATCCAGCTAAAAATTCTCGTATCAAAGGTTCATTTCTTCTTCACTAATATAATAGATTAAGAATTTTTGGTGTGCTTACGATTATGAATCAATACTTCCGATCTAATTATTGATAAAAAAATATGACTTTAATTATAATTAAATAGAAAATTCTAATAGTTATAGATTGAAAATTTAAAACTTTATGTGTTTCTGATTTTGTAGTATAAACTTTGTGGGGTTTCATATAAACATAGACTTGATGTGGTTTCAACTATTAAAGCCTCATACCAAAAAATATGTATTAAAGCCGTTAACCTAATGGTTAAAAGTGTATGACATGGTATTAGAATGCAGTATATATTTATTCATAAATTAACAAATTTTAAAATAGAAAAAATGTCAATTTGACCTTGAACTTTTAAAAAATGGTTGATTAAATCTTGAACTTTGGTTGTGGTTGACTAAAACTTCAATTTTTGTTAACTTTTGAAAAAACCTTCAACTTTGCGTTGACTAGACCAATTGAACCTTCTGATAATCTCAAATCAAAATTGACTCTGAAATCGAAAGCCAAATTGGTTTTTGGAAGTTCAATTCACTTGATATTTTCATTCTTCAGAACCCCTAAGCTTGATTTTCTCTTTTTTTTCAAGAATGGTTCAAATTCGTTGGTTTGAAATGTTATCTTTGATACTTTAAACTGACGAATTTGAGCTCATTCTTGAAAGAAAAGAGAAAATCAAGCTTAGGGTTCTTCAAAAGGAAGATAAGAACTGAATCTTCCAAAATCTATTTGGTTTTCGAATTTAGAGAATATTTTGATTTGAGATTAATAACAGGTTCAATTTACCGAGTCAATGCAAAGTTGAGGATTTTTCAAAAGTCAACAAAAAATTGAAAGTTTAATCAACCACATCCAAAATTCACTGTTTAATCAACTATTTTCGGAAAGTTCAAGGTTAAATTGACATTTTTCTCATTTTAAAAATCATACAAGATCAACAAAAATCAAATTGGACACTTATTTTTATTTGTCAACATTGAATCACAGTTGGGCAATGATGAACTCATGTTAGACACTTCCTTTTATTTGTCAAATTCCTACATAATGTAGACGATGGGCAATGGCGAACTCATGTTGACATTAGAGGGTTCAAATGACAATTCTTTAATTTAAGGGAAACTTTTTTATAACCTCAAGAATATAAGCATATAATCAGATTTCTTTTCATGTCCGAAACAAACCTCACAGTTGATAGAATACCAGGTGATCCATCTTCTTTATCAATCTTTACTGAATCAACACCTTTTACAACATATACCGAATCATTTGCCATTCTAACTTATCCAATCTTTGACTCATCTAGCTCAGTGAACCAACTCCTTTTCCAAGTCATATGGAAAGAACAACCAGAGTCTATGATCCATCTTTCCTCTAGATCTATAGGTGAGACATTCAGATATTCACAAACACATAGGACATCTATATCAACCTGTTCATCAGCTTCCTAAAGATTAACTTGAGATGATTCACCGTTATGCATGTCTCTTCTTTGACAATCCTTTTGAAGACACTGAGCCTTGAAAAGATCAATAGAACCACATTGCCAACAAGACTTCTTCTTCTTAGTCTTGTTTTCCCTTCTTAAACCTCTGATTTTTTTAGTACATTTTTCCCTTCAGACTTGTGCCATGTGTTTCCTGATTTTCCTTTCACAAATAACAATCACCAACAGAACATTGAATCTTTCAGATGAAAACCGTACTCTAGTTCCTTAGACTTGATAGCAGCTAAAACCTCTTGCATAGTTAGCACCGATTTGCTATACCTCAAAGTATCACGCAAAACCTCAAACTAACTTGGCAAATAACTCAACAACATTACTACTTGATCTTCATCAGAAACGGTAACATCAACATATTCCAAATCACTAGTGATCTTTAGAAATTCATCAACATTGTTCTCTAAGGACAGATTTGGAGACATCTTAAAATCAAATAGCCTTTGCTTCAGATAAATTTGATTTGTAAGAGTTTAGCCATATCTTATTATACAAAGTAGAATGTTTCAAAGTTACTCATTAACAGGGTGGTTCCACATGTCAGATCTAACGATCAATATTTTTCTGTATTTATATATTACAAGTATATACTTTAAAATAAAATTTTCCAAAGATTAAATTTATCACAAAATATTTGTCTCTATCCACAATCCTAATATAAAAAGGATTGAAAAAATAATTATTTTTATTTATAATTTAAAATTAAAATTTTAATAAATATTTATTTATACTGTATAAAATTAAATAATATTATATTTAAAAAATAATTTAAACTAATTTTTATATAAAACAAATATTTTTATATTCTCAAAAGTAAAGTCAAAACAGAATATAATTGCAAAACTAACAATGCA
>OVBA01007410.1:0-14641 GCA_900406435.1 Lepidium aucheri | reverse complement strand
ATTTTAATACATGAGTTTAATTGTTTTTACAAATTGGGAAAGAAAAAAAAAGAGGAGAAAAGTAAAAAAAGAGAAAAGTAAAAAAAGATAGAGAGAGTAAAATGAGGAGAGAGAGTAAAATAATGAGAGAGAGTAAAATGATGAGGGAGTAAAATGAGGAGAGATAGCAAAATGAGGAGAGAGAGTAAAATGAGAAGAGAAAGTAAAATGAGGAGAGAGAATAAAAAGAAGATAGAGAGTAAAATGAAGAGAGAGTAAAAAAGGAGAGAGAGTAAAATGAGGAGAGAGAGTAAAATGAGGAGAGAGAGTAAAATGAGGAGAGAGTAAAAAGAGGATAGAGAGTAAAATGAGGAGAGGGAGTAAAAAAAGGAGAGAGAGTAAAATGAGGAGAGAGAGTAAAATGAGAGAAATAATAAAAAAAGGAGAGAGAATAAAATGAGGAGAGAGAATAAAATGAGGAGAGAGAGTAAAATGAGATAAAGAATAAAAAAGGAGAGAGAGACAAATGAGGAGAGAGAATAAAATGAGAAGAGAGAGAGTAAAATGAGAAGAGAAAGTAAAATGAGGAGAGCGAGTAAAATGAGGAGAGAGAGTAAAATGAGAGAAAGAGTAAAATGAGGAGAGAGTAAAAAGAGGAGAGAGAGTAAAATGAGGAGAGAGAGTAAAAAAAGGAGAGAGTAAAATGAGGAGAGAGAGTAAAAAAGAGGAGAGTTAATAAAAAATAGAGAGAAAAAATAGGTTGATTTGTAGTTCAAATTTTAAATGTTAATAAGTTAATGGGTAACCCGTTTCGACCCATCAACCTATTAGAACCCAACCCATTCCAACCTAAACCCATTTAACCCATTAAACTTGTTATCCCATTAGGATCAAAAATTTCAAAACCAATGGATTGATGAGTATGGGTTGGGTTGGGTTGACCCATCACTTTTTACCCATTTTAACACCCCTAGGTACTTCTACTTTAATAAGGAAAGATTTATTACTCTTTGTTTTGATCTATTTTCTTTCTCGAAAATTTTTGTTTTTGTGGTTAATGAGAAGTGGTTATTCTATTTATATGAATACAGTTTTTCTCTCTTTTTGAGTATAGTTTTGTTGTGGTTATTGATAGGAGTTTGGTAGGTGTGCGTGTCCTCGTGGCCACGAATAATAACATTTTTAAATTTCACCCGAAGGACCACTTCCACAATATACGCCATTTTGGATTCTTCTCTTTTCCAATTGGATTAAGTTTCTTAAGTTTGATTCGTATTAATTATCTTCTTTGAAAATTATAGTATATCCTGAATTAAATTCTTGTTTTTTCTTACCATTAAGAGAACCCCACTTGTTGAAACTTGTAGCCACTTAGGTTTTTTTTTTCCAAACGGTAATATTAATATGGGCCACAAAGGCAGACTCATTAGCCAAATTCTTACATAAATCTCGTAGGCGGTAGAACTCGATTCCTAGTTGTGCATGTGCACCTACCTTTAGTGGACTTACCACCAATCACTGAACTAAAAGATATTTTAATTGGCTTTAATTTTGTTTTTTACATTTTCTTTGTCGAGTGTTTTGTACATTTAAGTAATTGTTCACTCTCTATATACTAGGATTTTTTTTATTTTTTTGTTAAAGGCAATATTAATATTGGGCCACAATGGCCGGTTCATTAGCCAAATTCCTACATAAATTTCGTTGGTGGTAGGATTCGATCTCTGGTGATGCACGTGCGGCTGCCTATAGTGGACTTACCATCAGTCACTGGACTAAATGTCACTTACATATATAATAGGATTATACCCGCGTTATAATATGGGATTTGATTGTTGTTTTAAATGGTGTTTATTTATGTTGTTAGACCCGTTTTGATATTTTGGAATATTGTTTTCAAAATATTGTTTTAGAGATCCAAAACTCGAACCAAAATTGACTTGAATTAGAAGAACCAAACCTTAAAAAATACTCAAATGGGTCCTAAATCTATATACCCAAAAAAACCAAACGTGAACCAGAACCAATTCAAGAGTCATGTTTTAATTTTTTCAAGTTTTTTTTGGTAAATCTTTTTTAATTTTGAATTTTTATATAAAAAATAATCAAATCCGAACTTGATCTATACCAAACCAAACTCTACCCGAAAAAATATATTTGAATAACTCTTAAACTAAAATAAACAAAATACCGAATTAGATAAACTGAATCCGACAAAACACCAGAATGTGTCTTAAATCTCTATATCTGGAAATTGAACTCAAACCCATCCTGGAACCGAATCATTAAGTGATCTACTTTTATAAAATTTTATCTTTTAGATTTTTTTTCAAATATTTTTTTATTAATTTTAATTTTTTGTATAAAAGTTTGTAACAAAACCTACCTTAAACCTATTTTTAAGGATTGTTATGAATATTAGGTTAATTTTTATTGTATAGTTTATAACACGGTTAAAATAAAAGTGTTTTCCACTTTAATATATATAATATATATATATATATATATTGAGATAGTAACTTTGAAAGCGCAGAAATAGGATTGGCAAAAAGCATAGGATAGGGACAAGCAGAATTAACAAAGGGATGATAAAGGATAAAGATGAAGAGACTAATTTTCTTCTTCGTGGAATACATAATGCATGAATGATATCAAAATTTAAACTTCTATATATATTCATGCTACTCTATCGGTTTTATTATTGTAAAAACAAAAATTACGCACTGAAAATTAATTTAAATTTGTAAAGTAGTGACTTTAGCCGATTATAGTACTGAAAAATAATGGAAAATTTGTCTGCTACAATCTTGTGTATTGTCTTCATGATCCTTGGGTTTTGTTATATAATTAAATTTTGTGATGCATGTTGATGAACCCGAAGACAAAACCTCTATAAACCTCAATTCTTAGTATATATAAGTATATAACTGTTCTTAGATCCCATTTTTCTGAATACTAAAAGTTTGTCGTATGTCTTAATATAGCCAAATATAAGTAAATAAACTAAACTAAAATTCATTTGGACAGCAAAAGTGTAGGTGAATAATTATAATGAAGAATCTTAGAAAGTGTCACATCAAATTATTGAAACACGACAAGATGAATCATACGTTTATTTAATAACCTGATTAAAAAAAAAACTAATAAATTTTGATCTTTTTCCAATTTATAACCTCTATGATAAAGGCTCTATCTAATGAAAATCCCCAAGACCTCACAAATAGAAAAACATTATTGAAAACTAGACAACTACTTGGAGCAATTGGCTGTTATGCTTGTCGTAATTAGATGTTGTCGAGGACAATAACAACAGTGCATATGTCATTGCAACGTGCTCTTTAAAATCTTCTATGGTAAGAGTGGCTAGAGATGCTTACATTAAACACAGTTTGTTACTTTGAGCTTGTCATAAGGTTGAGATTGATCAATAGAAGATATTACAAAGATTTGTTAATTAAGAAGTTTGAGCAACCTTTACAAAGACATCTTCAAGAGTTGTGTCTGCAACTCCCCAAGCAATCACCGGAAACATCATCTTTGCCTTATCCACTGCCTGAAAGACCTCTGCGATCTTCACTTCTTGCTTTGGCAGTTCAAACTTCTGAGTCCCTGCGGTTCGATATATTTTCTTTGCATTCTTAGAGATGCTATGCACTAATTGCTCCACTTCGTCTTCGTGTTCTTCCGAGGTTGTCATAGTCAATACATAGGACCCTCCATATCTACCCTTCAACTGTCATTAGGTTTTCAATGTAAAGCTTTCTTCTATTGATTTTATGTTTCCAACCATTAAAGTATAAAATTGTATTCTACCTCCTTTGGATTGCCTATGCATTGCAAACTACCATCGACGAAAATTCCAAGACGATCACATAAAACTTCAGCTTCTTCCATTGAATGAGCTGAAACATAAAACAAAATATAAAGCCTTCTTATTTTTGAATACATCATGAAACCAAGAAAGATGGATAAAAGAAGCTCAGATGACTCTACTGGTGAGTATGATCGCTCCTTTTCTCTTAGCTCTTTTCACTACATCCCATAAACTCTTCCTCGAAGCTGGATCAAGCCCGGTACTTGGCTCATCCATGTAAACAACCTTGACAAATATTCTCAAAACACTTGTTAGTTATACTACATATATATAACAAGTTAAGAAGTCATATCATTGATCTTAGAATATCAAGCAAGAGAGGTTTTAAGTTACTTTTGGGTTCCCTATAAGAGAAATGGCAACACTGAGCCGTCTCTTCATACCTCCACTGTATTTCCCAACTTGTTTGTCTCCAATCCCTCCATGGAAAAGGTTGACACTACGAAGCGACTCTTCCACAGCCTATAGCTCGAGAAAACTCTCTGATTTTTGCTTGATACACAAATGATCCACAAATCAACAAGTTCAAAAATAAACTTACTTGTGTTAAGACAAGACCTTTGAGATTCTTGAGCCGTCCATAAAACAGTAGATGTTCCCTTCCACTCAACTTCTCCCACAAAAGACTGTGGAAAAGGTAAATGAAATGAACTAAGATACAATGCAGTTTGCAGGCCTATCATCATGGAAGAAAGATACTGAGTTTTTATAGAGTACTTGTGTTGTGGACAGACTCCAATCTTTGTATATATCCGGTCCATATCTGATAGTATGTCTAGACCTTGGACAAATGCTGTCCCAGACGATGGTTCAATGATTCCTGTCATCTACACATAACATTTGAATCCTGAAAAAGTTATGAAACTGGTTCAAAAGGAGATAAAATGATCAATAGACAACGAATCATACGGACCATGTTGATGAAAGAGGTTTTGCCAGCTCCATTAGGACCAAGCATGCCAAAGCATTCTCCTTGAGGTAAAGCAAGAGATAGTCCTCTTACTACGAGTTTCTGTGGATTCGAGTACATCTTCTTCAGATTATTGCATAAAACCGCACAGTTTCCAGTTGATTCGTGTAGATACTGCTCTGCTTTCTCCCTCTGGTACCAAAAAAAAATACATACAAATTTTTCTCAGCCTTGTCAATATTGCACTTTAACTTGTTATAGTTTCTCTCTTTTTTGTACCTCTTGACACACATCTGATTTTTCCATTTGGACAACAACTTTGGAAGTTTGGTTTTGAGAGAAGTGATGTTGTTTCTTCTTTGAAGAGCTTTGTAGCAGGAAGAACAACCAATGTTTCCTTGAGTAAGTTATCTGATCAACGTAATATGCCAAAAGAAGCAGTAAGAGCCACTCAAAGAGCATTATACAAGTCACTTCTTTCATTCCATTCCCAAAATCTCTCCATTTCATCCCATCAATTCCTCGATAATCTCCCGCAAATGCAGATTGTGATAGCTCATATAGCCCACGGTACAAAGAGAATCCAGGGTATAACTCCATTGCAATTATCCATCCTCCTAGAAAAACTTATATAAGTTAAATCAAACCTGCTTCGATTCTGCTACTAAGAATTCATTTGAAGAACTTACTTGGAAAGATAGGATCTTCTAAGAAAAATTGAAAAAGAAAGATTCCTAGGAGCCCGGTTCCAAAGACATATATGTATGCCATAGCTGAAAATGTAACAAATCTGATTAATTATTTGACGAATCTTGACTTAGAACTGAGGTCACATTATTCACTTCACATTGTACCTGTAGCAGTTTTAACATCTGAAAACATTGTAGAGGCTAAAAAGGCGACTGATATTTGAAGATTTATGCATATCAGGAAGAACACAAGTTGGATACTATAGTCATTAAGCCGGAAGAAGTTTAACCCTGCAGAGAAGTAAAAGCATAAGGAATTAACAAGGAACAAAAAAGTTAGCAAATACGATAGACTTTGTGCACTGGTTACCGATGGCTGAACCGAATATCGCGAAGCAAAACATGTATAGAATGGATATGAGAAGAAAATAGATATATGAAACTATCCAGTAAGGAGCATCTCCAAGTCCATGCATCTTCATCATGATTCTTAACCTCTGTTGTTTCTCATAGACCAGTGTTGTTAAGATCACCTATAATATGATCCAGCCGAGATGAGAAATGTTTTTAAATGTTTCATTGATACAATCTAAAGACTTACTGGGAATAATAACATAATGACCCATGTGTAGAAGAGCGGGCCGATTAGTGATGCAATGTCTAGTCTCAATTTAGTCTCTTGTTTTGGCATTTCTTTGACAAACTGAAAGAGTATCTTTGTCTCAGAGCCTTTTAAGAACGTAAGATATGCATTAGATGCCTGAATGATTACAGGTAAAAGCAAATATGAAGTCAAGATATCTTCGCAAATGATAACATCTATACATGTTTTCTAATGATGGTTCGAAGAGTTACCAGATTGACTAAGCGGGGGACTCGAATCAAAGAGATTGGCCGAACCTGTGTATCGTTCTTGTAGGTGGAGTTATACCAAACAAAAACATTGAGATTGCTCCCATTTGTGTTCTGGAAGTCAAAGGCTGCAAAATGGAAACTTAAAGACACACAAGACTATTTCTAAACAAGTACCAGGGTAAGATGAGATGATTAGGACAAAACCTGCAGCATACTCGTTGATCTTCTTGTCTGGATTTCCTTTTCTGTAACCCTCGAAGAGCTTTTTGTTCACATCCAGAGAACTATTCCACCACAGATTTAACCCTTGGACACAAATTACCTCTAGACTCAACAAGAAAGAAAATCCTTTTTAAAGCACATTTAAAGTTTCGATATTATAAGTTGGAAAACTTCTGTTATACCTTTCGGGAAAGCAAGAGGTGATTGGTTGATTAGGAGCGAGTAAGAAGAGTTTGGTGAGCATCTATGTTGGATGTTGTAGATGGGAAGATCTGAGATGAAAGCAGAGTCCATATAATTGGTGTATGCAGTTAAAGATGATGAGCCCTACATATACATATATCTTATAGAGTCAAAAATTGAGATCACAAAAACATTTTTACGATGTAACATTGTTTCATGAACTTACCAAGACATAATTGGCTAAATCTCCACCAACTTTAGATGAATCGCTAAACATATTTCCCATTAGGACTAGCAAAACAAAAATGTTATTGAACGGTAAAAACAGAGAAGTTATAGATGTTCATTTCTTAAAGGAGTAGTTCGATTAGGTTCATACTATTTCCGAGCGACTGATTATTGCCGGTGAAGAGAAAAGTTGTAGGGGAAGAATTGCTTGTGTAAGGGGTTGAAGCTCGGTATTGAGGAGCTGGAATTTGCAGTAATGGAGTCCATTGTGGTGGATTAGGAACGGCGCAAAAGGATTGTTGTTCAGAAGTCAAATACCTTAAGTTGCAAGTTTTGTCCTTGCAGCGACATTGACCATGGACGTTGTTGAATTGAGTGTTGAAAAGCATTTGAACAATGAGGAGAAGTAGACAGAGGAAGAAAGGGATCGTGATGAGACGTATATTGGTCCATATGTTACGTTTCTGCATTAAAGAACACAAAGCAATGTAAAACTTTTACTCTGTTTTAGCCGTCTAAATTATCAAGTGTATTTAAGAACCTGAAAAACGAAATTTTTCCTAAGTAAAGCGTCGGCTTGAGTCAAGAAATTTGCAGGACTCGAATCTGAATCCGCCATTACAGAGAATATAAGAAGATATGATGAAGTCCAATAATATTGTAGAAATCTCTAAATAATTTCTTAGATGTACATAAAGAAGGGCATAGTAATCTAGTAGCAATAAATAAGAGATCATCTATGCACGTTACTGAAGTGTCATACAGGTATTGGACAATGGCACTGTTATTTCTTGTAGGTTATATAGTTCGTGTAGGTCAAGTAATATTGTCTTCCTTGAATCACTCACCTACCAAATGTACTCTTTACCAAAACCTATATAGATGTGAATATAATAAGAGAAGATGGTTCTTCACTTCTTTTTCCACAACTGCAATCTCTAACACTTTGATTTATGTTTTTCTTTGGATCGCTGATTAATACCAACAAAGTAAAACTTTTGGTTGTGAAAATCTCATTGAAATTTTAATTATATATTTCCAGTAGTGTATTTACATTAAATCTTATAATGATCAACCTTACAGAATGTAGTAAGAATTATGACAAACAAATATTGACATTGGACAACAAATATTGAAGTAAGAATCTAAGAAGATCAAGAGAAGACATTAAAGGCCTGACCGGTTCTCGCAACTTTGATGAAGACATCTTCAAGTGTTGTATCTGCGAGTCCCCAAGCAAACACTGTGAAGTTGCTCTTCGCCTTCTCCACCACCTCAAACACCTCTGAGATTCGAACCTCATCTTTTGGAAGCTCAAATTTCTGAGTCCCTGCGATGTGATATATCTTCTTGGCATTTGGGGAGACATCTTTAATCAGCTTCTCCACGTTTTGCTCGTGCTCTGATGATGTTGTCATCGTAAACACAAATGATCCACCATATCTTCCTTTCAGCTGTTTTGGATTGCCAATGCATTGCAAGCTTCCGCCTACAAAAATACCCAATCGATCACAAAGAAATTCTGCTTCTTCCATTGAGTGGGTTGTGAGGATTATGGCTGTGTTTTGCTTCGCATGCTTGATGACTGTCCATAAGTTCTTTCTCGAGGCTGGATCAAGTCCGGTGCTTGGCTCATCCATATAAACCACCTTCAAGTATAAAAATTATAAATAGTGAGAACAAGTTTGTTAAGCTTCGAAACTTGCAAATCTCTAGGTGTGCTATTTCTAAAGACTTTATTGGTGTACCTTAGGATTTCCGATAAGTGAAATGGCTACGCTCAGCCGCCTTTTCATACCTCCACTGTATTTCCCAGCAGGTTTGTCGCCAACTCCTCCGTGGAAAAGGTTGACACTCTTGAGAGACTCTTCCACAGCCTAATGCACAGTAAATAACGATGAAAGATTAATTTAGCAACCATGAAAGTGACGTTTTGATAACTTTTGGAGTAATACAGAAGGGATGTAAGATTGATACACACTTGTTTGAGATCAGAGCCTTTGAGATTCTTAAGTCTCCCATAAAATAGCAGATGTTCCCTTCCTGTTAGAGTTTCCCAGAGCAAACTGGTATACGACAGAAAATGAGAGAATGATTAAACAACATATCCTCTATAAGAAACTGTTTATGTGATATGAAAAGAATTTCAGGAAAGTAATTACTCGTGCTGTGGGCATACTCCCATGCTGGTGTATATTCTGTCCATATCATTGGCTATATCCAAACCTTGAACAAGCCCTGTCCCAGATGTTGGCTTTACAAGCCCAGTCATCTGGCCAAGAAAACACAGTAAATAGTAAATACTATAATCTGAAAAAGAAAAACAATTTTTTTGGCACGCTTAGAAGGATGTCTGTGTACAGTTAAAAGCACAAAACAAGTTATGTTCATCTGTGTACTGACCATATTGATGAAGGATGTCTTTCCAGCCCCATTGGGCCCTAACATACCGAAGCATTCTCCTGAAGGCACAGCTAGAGATAATCCACGAACTGCCATCTTAGGAGGGTTCCCATCCCTGCCAGGATAAACCTTCTTAAGATCTTCACATATAATCGCATGGCTTGTGCTGGGCTCAAGCATCAACCGCTCAACCTTTTCTCTCTGATTTAACCATTTTTTTAATCAAAACCAGTATTATCAAGAACATGGAATATATTGTGAATCCTTTCTTCATACCTCCTGAGTAACATCCGGGTTTTCCATCTCAACGGAGACTTTAGAGCCTTGCCTACGCAAACTAGGCCTTCGCAAAGAAGGGGATTTCTTGAAAGGGTTTTTCAAGAAGAACAATGGGCCCTTTCCGGATGAAGAAATCTTATCGATATAGTATGCTGCAATGAGCACGAGAAACCATTCAACGATAATGATGTAGAAAACTTCATCCATTGCACTATCACTGAAGTCTTTCCACCTCATCCCATCTTCCCCTCTATAATTTCCCTGGAAAGCAAATTGTGCAAATTCATACAGTCCGCGGTATAAGGAGAAGCCAGGGTACAATTCCAAGACAATAATCCAGCCCCCTAGAAGAGTATAATTTATTTGCAATAATGGTCAATTGTGAAAATAAACACATAAAAGAGTTTACAAATATCATTCATAATAACTTACTAGGAAATGATGAATCTTGAATCAGAAACGTGAGTAGAAACGAGCCCAAAAGTCCAGATCCAAAAACGTATATGTAAGCAACAACTACAATGTAGCCATAAGATAAAGCTCGTAAATTCTTCTAACCCCCGCATTTTGCTTAAGCAAATTCAAGAAATATAATCGATGTTAGTACCTGTTGCTGTTTTGACCTTTGAAAATATTGAAGAAATTAGAAAGGCAAGGGATATTTGCAGATTTACACAGAGAAAATAGAATATAAACTGGAGGCTGTAATCATTAAGCCGAAAGAAATTTAGTCCTGCAGGGAACCATAAAAATTATTGTAAACAGTACAAAAGATAAACTATATTAAAAGTGTTATGTAAGAATATATTTACAGAAAGGCTTCAATTACCAATTGCTGAGCCAAATATCATCAGGCTTATAACGTAGAACACGGATATGGTAAGAAAATAGGCATAGGAAATCATCCAATATGGACCATCTCCTAGGCCATGCATTTTCATTATGATTCTTAGATGTTGCTGTTTCTCATACACTAATGAAGACAAGATCACCTGCATAAAAATGGCTCTGAATATAAGTTTCCATATCTTAAGTTGGATAGACTTCAGAGAAAGAAGAACTCTTGTTGTTTCCACAATGTATAAATCACTATACATTTGAATGAATGTAGTGAAATAAAGTGTAATGTAGTCTATTGAAATCAAACTTACAGGAAATAGGAGAAGAATAACCCATGTGAAGAAAAGGGGGCCTATTAGAGACGCGAGGTCCAGACGAAGTCTACTTGCTGGTTTAGGCACTTCTTTGACATATTCCAACAACATCCTTGTCCCCGGGCCTAGTAGAAATTGTAGGTAAGCATTTGACACCTGCAGTTTGACAAAGTGTAAGCATCTGTTCAATCAAAAAAGCAGTCCCACATAGAAAGAAGCATATCGAGGATGTAATTTTGAATACATTGTTGTTTTCTTACCAAATTGAGTGAGCGGGAAACTCGGACCAACTTGGGAGGTCTATTTCCTGGATCTTCTTTGTATGTTGAGTTATACCAGATGTGCACATTAAAGTTGTTGGTATCGGTGTTCAAGAGATCATATGCTAAGGCAACAGAAATTTAGTAGGAAGAGTCAGAAATCTCATGTGCATATTAAGCATTGTTATAGATAAACGACTTAGAAGATGACGAACCTGCAGCGACCTCATTTGTCTTCCCCTGGGGATTTCCTTTCCGATAACCCTTGAAAATCTCATCATTGACCTCTCTGGAGGTATTTCTCCAAAGATTTAATCCTTGAATACATTTCAATTCTGGTTTTGACACAACCATTTAGTTAATGGACAGCAAGAATGTTTCCTCACAAGATAACTTTAAGTATGGACAACACATGGAAGGAAGTATCTAACATTCAGTATCCCTCTTAAAAAATTTTAATCGACATCTTAGATATCTTGACATCTATGATCTATGGGATTGAAAACTTAATACCTTTCTGAAATGTGACAGGTGGTTGTCCGAAAGAAAATGGCAATGTAGCAATTGGAATGCACCGAGGTTGGATATTATATATGGGAAGATCTGAGGCAAATCCTGGGTCAACATAATTGGTGTATTCTGCTTTTACTGTCGTACCCTGAAACATGAGCTCAGGAAAGCTAAGAAACAGAACATACACTTTATAGTGGAAACAGACAGGATTGGATCAGAGAACTTACCAACACATTATTGGCCAAAACGCGCAAGAGGTCAGAGGAGTTCCCCGTAAGAGAACTAGTAAGCAGATTCCCAGATACAGCTGGAGCAAACATGGAGATTAGTATCAGGGAATTCAACTTTTCCTATTATAGAAGAATGAAAAGAAAGGGGCATACTTCCTCCAATGGAACGGTTATTTCCAGTAAATAGTATAGTTACAGGACAAGATCCTGTTCTTCTGCAAGAATCATCAGGAAGATCTCTAACAGCACGATTCTCAGGGAAAGGAATTTGTAATAATGGAGGCCATCGTGGAGGGCTAGCGATGGAACAATAGAATGCTTGATCCCGAGTGGAATACTCTAAACCACAAGTCTTTTCGCATTTACCATCTCCATTGGTATCAATGCATTGACAACCACATCGATTTTCCGCGGAGTTATTAACTTGTGTATCAACTATGACTTGAATGATCACTAGAAGTATGCAGAGGTATAAAGGGATCATGATAAGCCGAACATTGCTCCATATATTCCGTTTCTACACACCAAAATATACAAAAGAGAATTAGAACGAACTAGAGATACGAAAAAACACATATCGAAAATGACACTAAAGAATCTGGGTAAATATCCGTAATTCTGTATAATATTTCGATAAATCAGCCACTAATGATCTATCAAGTTCACCCAAAAGAGAAAAGATGTCCAAAATCCAAATGGGAGCATCCAAGAGCACAATCTAATCACATTAGACGTTTTTTACATGCGTATACGAAACGAAACTCCTAATGTGTAAATTGGATTTTTTTTGTAAAGGAAACAAAAAAAACGAATATAACCTGATAAGCTAAGTTTTTCCTAAGCAAGGCATTGGCTCTGGTTAAGAAAGTGGCAGGACCAGGATCCGCCATTGATGATGAAAATTCTTCGCCTTCCCCTGTTCTTCTTCTGTGATAACTGTTACGAGCTGAATTCAATCAAAAATTGTTTATTAGGTTTGGTGTTTTGGATGAATAAAAAATTGAGATCCTAATTTTGAACTGGAACGAACAAACCACCGTCTTTTGTTGATGTAAGTGGACGGAGGCAGTGGAACTAAGACCGGATTTTCGGTATGAAATTACGGTAGTGCCCCTATGCACACGCTTTATTTATTTATTAATTAATTTATTTGTTCTAACTTTTTCGCTTTTTTGCTTTTGGACAAAGAACAAAAAGAATAGTCGATAAATCGACCCCGGATGATAATTTTGAAAATTAACAGGAAATTTCCAAGGATAGTGAGCAAGTATATATTTCAAGTAGGTGGAAGAAGAGAGTTTGAGATGGAATAAAAGTTTGAGAAATTATATTTATATGATTAACGCCGTCATCTCAGACGTAATCACATTAACCGCACGTAAAGTATCGGTTATTTCGTTGACCATCTTTATATATAAATCAACTCTATTTAAATTTGGAACAAATTTTAGCCGTGAGTTTGTTACTTGGACACAAAGCAATGCGTGGCCCAATGTAAGACGATCAGTAGTTGTTGTGACGTAAGGTTCATTAAACTAGTTGAAACAAGAGATGAGTTTGATACTATGGGAGATAACTAAAATAACCGAAAAAACCATAGTTTAGTCGATTACAATCTAAGGTTGCACCTAACTTATAGGAAAAAACCAAGAGCTAAACGTAGACGAGAATCAGGGGCATTAAGACTTCGGGTCCAAGTAACCTAGAGTGTGTTCGTGGAGCCTTGTGCGAAGGATCTCCTTCAAAATCCGGATAACTTTTCCTTTTTGTTTCCCTGTTAATGAAAACTTGCACACATCTTGCTGTGATGTTACCAACAGTATTATTTCTTACACAAAAATAAAAATAAAAACAGTCTTATTCAGTTTTAAAACGTTCTTATATCTTACTTGTAGGAGAAACAATTGAAATCAAAACTCTTTTCATGATGGGAGCCTTCACTATAGCTTTTCTAACACCTTTCTTTTCAAAATCTTATTGCAAGATTTTTTTTATAATTTTTTTTAATATATCAGTTATAAGGTGTAAAAGATTTACTAATTATAAAAAAGAGACAACTAATCAAATTTCATTATTATTGTTGTACCTTATTTTTATTAGAGTAGCTTCATCAGGTAGTTTTTTTTTTTTCATATGAATCAAATATACTTAGTATATTATATTTTGTAGGCAACTGTATAAAAATTTTATGATTATTACATAATAGTAGAATACTTCTCAATTTTTAAAATTGTTTTTAGTAAATAATAATATTTTTCCGAAAAGGAAATAGATTATTAGAAATTGTGCTAGTTCCAAACACTAGGTTTTTCTTAGCAAAACAGATCCATCCCATATTGTATAGTCAATATGTGAAATCTGTATTGATATAGACCATGATTGGCATATCTTTCGTAGTTGCTCTACAAAAAAAAAAATCACACTCAAAAGTTTAGAATTAAATTATTATGAATTTTACAAAAATAAATTCCTATAATAAAAAAATTTACAACCAAAATATCTTTAGAAAATAAAAACTATAGCCAAAAATCCTACGGCTTAAATACTAAAAGAAAGAAAAGCTCAAAAGCTACTGCTATTACCAATTGCTATTACCAATCGGTTGATAGTAACTAACCTTTGAAGATGCATTATTGATCACATGATTGACTTAATTAAAAATCACGTGAGACTCTCATAAACTTGGAGATGAAGACTCAAGTTTGTTAGAGAATATTTGGAAGATCTTATCAAGAGAGGAAAAAGGAAAATATCTTCTTTGTGATAAGGAAATCTTTGGAGAGATTTTATGGCAAGAGGGTTTGTCTCTTATGCCTATAAATAGAGAGGTTAATTGTAAATTAGGGTTAGAGCTTTAGAGAG
>OVBA01007409.1:0-14646 GCA_900406435.1 Lepidium aucheri | reverse complement strand
ATGTTTATTTTGGCAAGTCAACGAAAACTTTGGTATTTAATTGGAAAGTCAAATAAAATTGAGTGTTTTTTGATCGGCTAAAAAGATCATGTTTATTTTGGCAATTTATGCAAAGTTTATATTTTATTTGACCGATTTCCCCATATCAAATCAACCAAAAAGTATTTTCATCCTCTTCTTCCCCTCTTACCGACATATACATGAGAAGACAAGGATTTTTATATATTTAAACAGCAAAGTACAAAAGAGTTCTCTGTTTACAGAAAAAACAAAGACAGAAACAGAAGGAGAATGAGATCATTAAGGAACATCATTTACATGGTCTCACCAAAGAAAAAGAAGAAAAAACATCCTTTGTTTACTCATCTCACTGTAAAACCAAATTACGAAACTTCCATGGCTTGCAACAGGAGCAAAAACTCTGGGTGATGGTTGCTAAACTAAAACAACGCAACGAGCCAGACGGAAAAAAAAACACAACACAGAAAGAGGAACTTGAAACAAGAACAGTCCAGAGTTAAGGGGTTCTTTGAACGCTTGGAGATAAAGTTATACAAACAAGCACCCTGCTGATCTTAGAAGCTCGAGTTTGTGAAGAAGTTATAATCATGGTGATCAACATTGAGCTGTTTCAGCCATGAATCTGCAGCACTTTGAAGATAGACCAATCGGTCCTGGTCATATCCAGTCTTTCCCCAAAGATCTCCTTGCATTTTGTAAGTAGCTAAACCAAATGGAGGCAATGGGATTCTCTTGCTTATAACAGAATCTTCACAACACTGTGTCTCGTTGTTGTTGCTATGATCTCCTTCCACAACATTATCTGCAGCATTTAAACGCAGTTAAAGACAACCAAATAATATCGCTTATTTCTACGTTACTGAGCAATGATTTTGGGGAAACGTGATGATCATAAGTACCTTGAAAACACGAAGATAGAGTGTGATAAGTCAGAAAGGCTGTTGTCAAATCTTTCTCGTTCTTGCAGGTGGGGATGTGATATATCCGGTACCTAATTCATCAAATCATCACTCAGTTGTGGAGCAGCAAACATGAAGGGTTGTGTTAACTAACGATAAACTACTTACCACGCAACAGCCATCCAACTTGCAGGAGACAAATCAACACTCCTTAAGGTCATAAGTCCCGGGTATTTCTCTGCCAATTCGTTTATCTGAAGAACAACCAAACAGTACTTTTGTTTCATAACTAAAGTTCATAAAGAAAAGAATAAAGGAGAGTTGGATAACTAAGAAATCAAAGGAGAGAAGAGAACTTTGTCCGTTAAGGGAACTCGCTTGTACGGAGGATCTCTTTCGGTGTACTTGAAGTCAAGGTAACCAAGTCTATCTTTAAACGATGGTGTACCATCAGGATCCAAAACCGAATCTTCAGAGACAGCATCCCAAGTTTTGCTCGAATCATTGCTCATTGACCTTGACAACAATTTTTCACTCTCACTGTCGCTCCAACCCTCGCTACTCTCAGATTCAACCACCTCATTCTGGTTCCTGCAACACCAATAATTATCAGTACAAAACAAGAAACTTTGCGCATCAAGAGAGACCTGTACTAAGATCAGTTGTCAAACCAACAAAACAATGATTATGTTGAGGACTCTGAGCTCATCGCAACAAGCTAAATTTCTTAGACTCAAGTGATAAAAGTAACCTGGCAGGTTTGTAAGTGTGGATTTGAATGGCAGATAGATACGGAACATAGTACTGCATAACAGTTTCACCCTTGTTTAAATCGATCTGTGATCCAAAGCCATACGCACTCATCTCATCATAACAGTCCCAGAGATCAGCAAGCCTGAAGTACTCTATCTCCTCCTTTCCCTGTTGAAGCCACAGATTGTTAAGATAATCCATACTGTTCCACAATTCTAAAACAAACACTAAGCCCAAAGCACTTAAAGCCATTGTTTAGCTGATAAAGTCACATTCAGAACTCCTAGTTACCCCATTTGCAACTGTGCCTAAGCTCTCCAGATCATCCCAAGCAGCTCAACAACAACATGACCTCTAAGTATTATAGAAATTTTTGAATTGACATAAATTGAGCAATAAAACTCTTATTCTACTATAATCACGGATATAAACCATTATTGAATAAGACAGCCATCTAAAGACACAGATCCAGAGGACGTAACCCAAATATCAAGATGATTAAACCAAAACTCAGTACTCAGCTATTGGATTACTAGATATAAAACAAAGGGTATAATAGTATATTATTTCTGTAAAGCAATTCAGTCACACATTCCACGTGGGTACTACAGAATCCATAAAATGATGTGACCATTAAAAGAGATAGATTTCATATAGTATAATTTTTCTTCATTGACCATGCAATTATTGTCCTTATTGCGAAACATAATCTAAAATTTCAGACCAAATCATTAAAAGATCACAAGTTCTAGGTCATCTGATACCTCACCCCTATTTGAAAATCAGGCCTTTCGGAAAAATCTGTTGATAGAAGACGAGATTTGAGGGAGAAAACCGATTAAAATAGTTTAAAAATGATGTAGTTGAGAGTTAAGAGCCTAATTATCCCCAAAATCGAGCATTTACCTGAGGAAGAGAGAAAGAAGGAGGCTTTGGAGTGATTCCTAAAAGAAATCTCTCCAGATTCGAACGGCCTTTTGTTGAAGAACACCACCACCACATTTTCCTCTCTCTCTTCTTGATCTTCTTCTTCTTTTTCTCAATCTCTCAAAATTAGATCTTTATTCACAAATTTGAGTCTAAGAAAAAGAATTTGGAAACTGAATGATTTCTAGTCTTCTCTCATTAATAATAACGCTAGAAATCCCAATATGGTAGCTTTCTAATTCCCAACATAACTCTCTTTCCTTTTAATGGATTCGTTTCTGTAAATCCCAACACCCAGATTCTCCCCTAAATTTTCCCAAGAAAAAAAAAAGAAGAAGAAGAACAGAACAGCTTCTGGGTTTTTCGTTTTCAGAATGAAGCTTGTTTCAAAAATCGAATCTTCCGATTATAAATTCAAAGGAAAATGAGAATCAGAAACTAGCTTTTGCCCGGAATTTGAGGTCAAACATTACTCTTTTGAAAATCGGGAAGAGAATGGAGACAGAAAAACTGAAGTAGAATGAATAAAACTTTCAGAGTATGATTGCTTTGTATTAATGGAAGATGGAAACGAAGAGGACGAAACGCTTCTTCTCTCTCCCTCTCACTCACTCTGACTCCTTTTTATTTATTAGCTAATTAATTTTTTTAGATTTTATAAAACCCAACACACCTAAGTATGAAACTGAACACTTTCGTTGATTTTTTGTTTTGTTTCTAACAAATATATAATCATAAAGATCTATATCATAATTTTTTTTTCAACTTAGATCATAGCTGAGCGGTCCGCCTATTAACCAAATTTTTGCATAATTCAAGTGATAAAACTCGATTTTGGGATTTGCAAGTGGGCCTACCTTTTAGTGGACTTACCATATGTTACTGAACTTGCAAATCTATATCATAATTCTAGTTTAAAAAAAATATCTATATCATAAATAAAATCAACTGCAATTGTCCAAAGAAAAGTTTAGAATATAAAATTATAAAAAATAGTCAAATGTAGTTTTTCGTTATCATAATCGACTCTAAAAAACCGTATAATCCTAATCAAATTTTATTAATCAGGTTAATGATAAAAAAAAATACTGTCATAACAACCCGAAAGAACGGAGCCATATTGCAGTTTCAAAATAAATTAGACAGTAGTTTCATTTGTTTTCATCTAAACTAGGAATATGCTCATGAGCTCATGCAGCTACATATTTCTTTTAGAAGATAATTTAACTAAATATGGATTTGGGAGATATCATGAGAATATTAGACATAACAACCTAATTTAACCCATTTAATTGTGTGGTGGGTGATTCTTTCTGAAAATGGCCATTAAATAGTACAATATCTTGTATTCTTCGTAAGTTTTATTCTTAATGTGAAGTATTAATGCTTTTTATACAGTACAAAAGAGTTTCGGAAATATCAATGTTTGGACTAAGAAACTGTAAAGACACAAACCTCATAAACGGAAAGAGTTTATCAAAGCTGGTTGTTCTTTTTTTTCTCTTGGTGTGAAAATGCTGGTTTAGTATATGTAGAGATTTTATGAGGTTATTTACTTGTTTATAGGTATACATATATATATATATGTTCATAATTTTTATTTTTATTAAATAATAGATGTTAAATAATTATGAGTTACGTTTTTATGTTGAAATATATAGTAGTATATTAGCTGTAATTATGAGAGAATAATAAGAAGGATAGGAGTCAATACCGACGTACTAAAAGTCAGAAGGAAGATAATTACAAAAGTAAACCAAAATATTAAAGGAAAAATGAATGGTCGGGTGAAATAAGAAGAGTTAAGAATGTGAACACTGAAGAAGAGTGTCGTGTCAGATCAGTGGCCTTCTTGCTTGACGCGTGTCTGCCAAAACTGCGTCGGTCTCTCGCGTTTTTCTAATTTTTTTTTTTTTTTTTTTGTCTTTTGTCCCTTTTTCAAATAAAATATTTCCAGCCATGTATTGATTTTCTTCGTACTAATCCTTTTTTTCTATTCATTTTTTGCGTGTATGTGTAATATATATATATATATATGTTTCAGTTGTGAGCAGTACTGATACTGTGCTAAAATTTTAAAAGTTCTACTGATGATTTATCAGGTTCTACTAAGTAACAAAATATCAGGTTTGGTATTTGGTATAGATTTATTTAATGGAAAGTGGGCTTTAAAAAATTAATTATGAATATTAAAATACATAAAAGTTAAAATATGCAAGTTGAAGTCCTTTTAACATTGTTCTGCCAACAACAAGTCTAGAAAGCTCTCAGAATTTGAATGATATGAAGATGTTAAAGAAAAGGATCTGTTTGTTTATTATAATCGAACACGTGGGAAAAGGGGTTTGTTACTTTGTTAAGATAAAGTCACGTGGCCTATATCTTGTCGTATCCTCATCACACTAGTCCGAGTCGCTATATAGCCAACAACGATATGAGTTCATTATTATCCACATATGTGTCGGAGTGTTATGATTATGTATGAGAGATGCAACGAATATGCTCTTTTCTTGGATGTGGTGACTACAGCTAAAAAATAATATGGACAAGAATCTCGATTGGGCTAATGGGCTTAGTTGCTCAATTTCTCAGGCCCAACTTTTAGCTCTTCGGTTTTTTTGGGCCGCCCTTGTTTCATTAGATTTCAAATAAAATGTCTGTGTTCTACATTTAGTTACATATAAATATAGGGGTACACCCAACTTTACCAAATTGGCAGATTAATACTCCCAGACAAAATTGGATTCCATTAGGTTTGGGCAAAATATCAGAATCAAAAATTCGAACTAAAACCGATATGAAATAATGGGTAGCGTGTAGTACCCAAAATAGAGAAAAATATTTGATGGGTCTTTTTTATCTATATACTTAGGTATCGGTTAATATACTAAATGTGTATCCGACTTGAATACATGTAAACTTATGAGGTTTTAAGTTAATTTTTGAAATTGTTTAGGGTATTTATGTATTTTTAAGGTATTCAGGTACTTTTAGGGTAATAATTGTATTTTGAGTGTGAAATACTTGAATATATAATAGAACTATAAAAGTTTGTCTAATATTTATACCCGACCCGAACAATAATGGTACCACAACCGAATCAAATTATATTTGGTTCCTAAATGAATACAAAAAATATGAACCCGAACCGACCCGAAACCAAACCAAACTTGATTTCCTAAATGGGTATAAAAGTTTCATACGCGAAAAAACTGGACTAAATTAGTATTATTCAGAACCTATCCGAATATCCAAATGCCCAGACCTAAATTCTGCTAAGTCAAGTTCGTTGTTAAACAGATTCTATTGAATCTTTAAAAGAAAAAATTGTATTCTTGTTTCCCTAGACAATTTATGCCTTGAATTATGTTGTGGTCCTTCAAAAATATTAATGACTTGGTAAAATTTGTTGTTTAACAAATTTATGATCTTTATTTTTTTGGGGTCCATATGTATAAGTATTTGGATCAATATTTAAAAGAATCAAAACTTATATGAATACATTTAATAAACTAATTTGATAAATAATCATATTAGAACTTGTATGTAAATAGAAGGTAATAGTCTCCACAAAATCCTAATAAGAATTATAGAAAAAGTCATTTTGCATCCCATCAACAAATATCTTATGTTATTATGGATTCATTGTAGAAGAACCATCAACATAGATCATTTTGCATCCGTAATTTTGAGCAACTTTGATTCTGTCAATGTTTTGAAAATCAGACCGGACATCGACTCGACAATGTTATTGAATAGCTGGTTGGATCGGGTTAATCGGTCGAACCGGGTTTTAATAATATATTAAAAACATATAGTAATAATATGATAATGTATAAAAAAGTAAAACATATTTGAAGTCATCAATAAAAGTTCCATGATAGTATAAACTTCTTTTTATTTAATGAAATTCATCTCGTTTCCTTGAGTCCATATGGTTTTTCACTTTGACCAACTGAAATAAAATATATACAACAATACAATTGTTATTAAGAATGAACCTAGAAATTTTTGTGATTTTACCTAAATGAAATCAGCAAGAAGAACAAGATTTTAGATTAGATATATTATATATGGATTGAAGTGATTTATTTTCCATGTTTAATATTTTAGAAAAAGAAATTTACAGAAATGTAAAATTTGAAAACAAATTTTTATAAACTGAGTTTTAGTAGCAAATCAGGTCAATGGTTTACAATTTTTTTACCGGTTCTACAGATTCAATATAATTTCAGATTTTAAGTTAACTCGAACCGGTGTAGGTTACGAGTCCCGGTTAAACCGGTCGGACCGGTCCGAATTTCAAAACATTGGATTCTGTTTTATAGCTATGGCAAATGAAAAAAAAGAAATTAAGGTTTTTCGTTGGCCCATCTTGTTTTTGTTTTCTTTGGACCCAGTTTCCTTTTATGTTAAGCCAATTAAAATGTAAAATATGGGTTGCAAAATGCATAATATGGGTTGCGCTTCAACATAAACATGCCTTCAACAACTTTACTATTGTATTATTCTTGTATATAAATCCTTAAACTTGTTACTATATGTCTGCACATAAATAATATTTTAGGTTTACATCAATAAAATTTTTGATTGTGCAAGTTTAATATTTGAACTGGATTAGTTGATGCACAATGTTGCCAAAGTAATCTCTTTTGTGGATAATATTTTTAAAAATAATATTAAATATTGTATGTATGTATTTCACTTGAATATTAAATTGACCCAAAGGTAGGCTTATATTTAACCGGATTATATACATATTTGTGATGACAAACATGTGACAATTATTAGGAATAACCATGTGAATAATAAATAGATCCAAAGATAGGTTATTTTTTATCATACATTATTGTCAATGTTTGACTATTACAATAAGGATATTGCTAAAAGTTGGGATGGAACAACTTACTTCTCCTATAGATACTAGCACTGTTGAGTATAAGGCAATTTATGAGAAATGAGAATGTTCCAATCGCGTTGGTTTAACGATCACTTTGAACACCATTCTAGAAACCTTTAGAGGTGATGAGGAGATCAAAGATCTCAAATAATTCTTTGTTGAGATGGACTTGTGTTTTGCAAGTAGCGATAAAGTAGAAATAAGTATGCTTATGTATCGTTTTAGTACTATAAGGTATCACAGGAAAGGAAACATAAGGGAGTACATTTTGGATATGTCCAACATTGTTCCAAAGCTTAAGACTCTCAAGATTGAGCTTAATGAAGAAGTTCTCATATTTTTTTTGTCTTAAGCTCTCTTCCTTCTCTATGCAATCAAGTGAAATCCAGCTAGACAACACACAGAAGGAGAAATGGTCTCCTAATGAGCTCATTTCATATTGTATGAATGAGGAGGATATAAAGGAACAAGAAATGTCTGAAAGTGCTCATATGGTTTACACATCTAAGGGTTAGAGCAAAAGAAGGAACATTTAGGTTGTTAAGAATGATGCTGCTAAATATCCAACTCAAAGCAATCTGACTACATTTTAAGATAAATGTTTCTTTTGTAAGAAAGTTGGACATATGAAAAAAGACTGCCAAAAGTACCACGCATGGCGTGTAAAGAAAGATAGTTTCCTTGCTATGATATATTCTGAAGTGAATTTCTTTGAAGTACCCAGTAACACTTGGTGGTTAGATTCACCTGCAATTATTAACATTAGTGTCACTACAGGGTTGCCTGAGCTACCAAAAACCAACTAATGCTGAAAAACGAATTTATGCTAATGGATTTGCTGTGGATATGGAGACAATTGAGCATTTTAGATTGTTATTTAGTATTGGTCGTTTTTGGATTTGAAAGACACATTTTGCATCGTCATTTTTAGTCGTAATTTGGTTTCTAGTTCTTATTTTAGACAGATCTGCTTGTTCTTGTCTAACAGGGAATGGAAAAGCTACTATATCTTTAGATTAAGTTATAATTAGAGCTACTACACTTATTGATAATTACAATCTTTATATGCTTCACACTATAGCTTCTCATAATGAAAACTTAAGTGTTGAATCAAGGGGTATGTACTCAAGGAAAATTCGAAAATACAAATTCAAGAACTCTGTGGCACAGACCCTTAAGTAACATTTCTAAAAATAGATTTGAGTGACTTATGTCAAATGGTATATTGAGTTCTGTTGAGTTTACAAAGTGTGATGTCTGTGTGGATTGCATTAAAGAAAAACATACTAAAGATAAGACATTGGGTGCATCTAAAGCTAAAGAAGTCCTTGAGTTGATACATACAAATATATGTGGAACTTTTCTTATGACATCTTGGAGCGGTCAACATTACTTTTAATATTTCATAGACGACTATTCACGATATGCATACTTGTTTTTTATTCATAAAAATTCAGAGTCTTTTGACTTGTTAAAGAAGCTGAAGGCTAAAGTTGAGAATTAACTCGACCAAAGGATAAAGTTTGTTATATCTAATCGTGGTGGAGAATATTTATGGATGGTATAACGGTTCAGGTGAACAACATCCGTGATCATTTGCCAGATACCTAGAGGAGTGCAAAATTTTTCCACAATATACCATGCATGTCTCCCAGCATGAATGATGTATCAGAAAGATACATCTACACTTTTAAGGACATGGTAAGGAGTATGATCAGTCATTCCACCTTACTTGAATCACTTTAGGGAGAGGCACTAAAGACTGCAACTTACATTCTTAATCGAGTACCAACCAAGGCAACTGCAAAAACACCTTATGAGCTTTGGACACAGAGGAAACCTATAATAAACCACTTTTACATATGGGGATCTCCAACTGAAGCTAGGCCTCATAAAACATAAGAGAAAAATGTTGGATTCTAGAACTGTGAGCATATTTATTTTATTGGTTATTCTGAGAGATCTCGAGGATATAAATTTTATGATCCCTTATAAAAGAATATTTTTGAGAACGAGAACATCAAAGTTCTTTTAGGATAATGAATTTCGGGGAAGAAATGAAGTTACAAACATCATATTTGAGGAAGAATCAGATTTAGGTTCTAAACCGATTCATATATCTGTTTTTGATAAAACAATTTAGAACCTCAAGTTGATAATGAAGCTCTTCCTTAAAATCAAGATGACAATGAAAGTTAAATTTAAGATCCTCAAGTAGTAGTGCATCAAGAACAAGTGCTTTTGCTGCGATCTATTCGAGAAAAGAGAAGTGCTATTCCAGATGACTATATACTATTCTTATGGAACAAGAGGAAAATCAAACCCTCGAAAATGATCCTATCAACTTCCGTGAGATCATGAGTAGTTCTAATTCAAATAAGTGGTCAAAGCTAGTGAAAAAGTACCAGTCAATGCTAGAGAATTACGTTTTGGACATTGTCCAATTACTAGAAGGTGTAAAACCCATTGGTTACAATATTTAAAACCAAAATGGACTCAAGTGGTAATGTGGAGAGATATAAGACTCGTATAGTAGCTAAAGGCTATACTCAGAAAGAAGGGAATGACTATAAATTTTTGTTTGCTCCAGTTTAATCAAAGGGTCCTTTTGGGACAATTATGGCTCTTTTTGCATATTATGACTTAGAGCTTTATCAGATCGATGTTAAGACAATGTTTCTCAATGAAAACATTGATGAGACAATTTATATGCAGCAAACAAAAAACTTTATAATAGGTGATTCAAAGAGATTGTATAAAAGTTAATTAAGTCTATCTATGGGCTTAAACAAGCTTCTTGTCAATGGCACCACAAGTTTCATGAGGTAATGACCTCTTTCAGTTTTGAGGTGAATTTGGTTGAAGATCGTGTGTGTCACAAATTTAGTGGGAGTAAGTGCACTTTCTTAGTATTGTATGTTGATGACATATTGCTGGCCACTAACGATACATGTATGTTGCGTGAGACCAATAAATTTTTTGAGGAAAATTTGAGATAAAAGATCTCAGTTAAACATACGGTGTATTATGATTCATCGAGACCGAACTTGAGGTATTCTAGGATTATCACAAATGGACTATATTGATAAACTACTAAAGAGATTTGACACGCATGATTGCAAACCAGGAGATTCCCCAATCTCTAAGGGAGATAAATTTTGTCTCAAATAGCGCCCTAAAGGAAATTTAGAAGTTCAAGAAATGCAGAAGATTTCTTATGCATCAGCAACATGAAATCTAATGTATGCTCAAGTTTGTACGCGTCCGAATTTAGTGTACACTGTTGGATTTTTTGGCAGATACTTGTGTGATTTGGGTTTGGAGCATCGGAAAACAACTAAAGGGGTCATGATGTACATGCAGAGAACAAATGACTATATGCTCATATATTAAAGACCAGATAACTTGGAGATCATTGATATTATGATTCTGATTTTGTTGGATGTCAAGATAGTAAAAGCCCACTTTATTTTTTTTTGGGTTGGTGGAGCTATTGCCTGGTGTAATGCGAAACAATCACTCATTAGCTTCCTCCACACTAACAAGAAAATATGTAGCAATTTTTTAGGCATCCAATTAGGAATTTTGGCTCAAGAGTTTTGTCACTAGGCTGCGAATTGTTGAAGGAATTGAAAGGCCACTTAAGTTATATTGTGATAATAAATCAGCAGTTTTGTACTCCAACAAAAATAAGAGCACGACAAAGTCCAAATTTATCGAGATTAAGTTCTTCCTTGTTCAAGAGAGAGTACAAAATGAAGAGTCTTCTATAGAACACTTAGGTACAAATTCCATGATAACATATCCTTTTACGAAAGGTATTCCACCAAAATTCTATCAAGAGCATACTGCTCGAATGATTGTTTCAACGTTTGAGGATTATTGGGTTTAGTGAGAATTTTTCATTTGCACATTTCTACTTGTGTTTATGCACATTTTATTTTCTGATTAGAAATAAAGTATTAAGTTAAAGAATCTCAATAAGGTAGGACCAATTAAAAATCGATATGTACGGATATTTTTTTCATGTGATTTTCGTACCACACTTTTCACAATTGATATATGACATTTGACTATATTGATTTCAGCGACCATGAAATATTTAGTTGTTTTCCTTATAACAAAGACCGCTATGATATTTTGTTGTTACAGTCAATGGATGAGATTGTATATACTCTATTATATAATGACCGAAGATCTTGAGTTCAAAAAGTCCATCACATTTTTATAATATATATGTGACCAAGTGAGAGATTGTAACAATTATTTTGGGATAACAAATGTATAATCAATGTTTTATGGTCATTATTTAAATGATTCAAAACTTATGTGATATATTCATTAATTTCTAATTTGATGAATAACCAAATTAGAAGTTATTTTTACATAAATAGAAGGTTATGATCCTATAACAACCCTAATAAGACAATCTTCAATGCATTTTTTTAGTTTTTTACTTTAAAATAAAAGAAATATATGATAGATGTATTCCTCTATTTCTTACTCTATAAATGAATATTCTAAGTATAATTCGTTTTTTAACTTATCATTAATACCTATTTATCTCTAAAAGTTGTAATTTAACCCCATTTAGTTTATTATTTGAATTTTTCCATTAATACCTACTTATTTTCTCATGTTTACTGTTTTCTCGTATCTTGGTTTATAATATTTTCTATATAAAAAACGAAATCATTTTTAGATTTAGCCCTAAAAAAATAAAAATATTACATTGAATGTCATTGTTTTTGCAATTGTTTGTGAGGGTATTTTGGAAAGTTTAATACTATCATTTTTGAAAAATAAATCAGTTATCATTTAATATCTTATTAATTGCATTATTAATATATATATATATATATGGTAATCTATCTATATTTATTTATCATATATCAATTGTCAAATTAACTATTTGTGATATATTTATGATCATTATATATAATTTAGGGAATTTTTTTTTTAAAAAATCAAACATAATAAATCCGTATTAAATTGCTTCTAATTTAAGCTATAAGCAAATGTAAATTTAGAAATCATTAATCATAGTTATATAGAATCGTATTTGCTTTAAAAATTAGGATTTTGCATTCCTTAAATTTGATTTCTTTACAAAATCAAAAATAAATAAATATGATTTCGCATTAGTACCGAGTATTGTAGAATTGATAGCAATGTGTAAATTAAGCTCATTGATTAGGCAAAGTAATGACTTGAAAACAATAGATACTTTAAATAAATATGATTGCGTATACATCATATGCTTTAAATAAATAGATATGATTTTTCGTAATCAATCTTTATTATATTTATTTCATAATCAATCTTTTATTTTCGTAATCAATTTATATCAATCTTTGTAATGAGACTTTATTAGATGATATTAGATTATAATTTATATTAATTTTCATAATCAATATTATTATTTATTACATTTGGTTTTACAACTACAGTAATAACTATGAAAGTACAAAATAATTTCAAATAATATATCAATCTACATTCTACATTTAATTGTCGTATTTTATTGGTAGATTCATTAAAATATATATTTATGGTGATATTTATCATAATTATATACAAGATTAGGAAAATGTAATTGTAATGAAATCATATGCTTTTAATTGATATTATAATCGATTTCATACCATAATTTTTTTCGTAATTATTTTTTATGACAACCCAATCTCTATATCGTAATTAAACATTTAATCTTTAAGAGCAAGCAAAAAATCTAACGATATCATATGATTTTAATCTACGAAAGGAAAATAAAACTATACATTTAATTGTCATATTTATTGGCGAATTGATTGCAAGACATATTTATGTTAATATGTACGGAGATTATATAGACGATTAGGAAAATGTTATTGTAACAAAATCATATGCTTTAAATTGATACTATAATCGATTTTATTTCGTAATTAAATTTTTTCTTTTCGTAATTATTTTGTATGGTAACTCTATTTATTACTTATCCTCTACATATAAGTAATAGTTTTCCGAAAAATTCAGAAATCATACAAGTTTCTTCGTGCAAGTGGCCTTTAGTCAAGTGGTAGAGATAAGTCCATTAAATGGCAGGCGCATTTGCATATCCCGGGATCGAGTCCCACCGCCTGCACTATGCAGGAACTTGACTACTGGACCGGCCAATTGTGGCCCAATATTGTTGACAAAAGAAAATACAAGTTTCCTCATCAACTCCAAAATACATTAAGACAAAAAATGGTTTTCAATTTCATTTTTGTGCTTAAATCAGTGGGTTTTTAATGGAGGATTAAAGTTAAGATCATCCGATTCTGGAAAGAATTTACCAAAGAGTATTACTAGACAATCGAAATAGTTTTTTTTGATGATTAAGTAAATTATCATTTATATATCATTTTCATTTAATTCAATAATTTTTATTTAATTCAATAATCTACCGTTTCATTTTTATATAAGATTATTAATCCTATTAAATAATTTGGTTCTACCGATTGTAGTCAAGCCATTGAGTTCGTGCTTTGTGATCATTTGGTAATTTTTATGATAAGTTTTTGATTATCTAGATAATACATATATATGATCATTGCAATTTCATATATTAATAACTATAATTTCATATTCATATAAATAAACAGTATATATTATGATTATAAAATATAGAGAAATTTTGAGAAATGCCTTTTTTAGTGTATCCATTTTCAAAAATGCCCCTTAACATTTATCTTTTCAAAAATGCCTCTCATTAATACAAAAATGACTAAAATACCCTCAATAGAATTGTTATAAATTTTCCCGCCAAAAAAAAATTTCACGTTAAAAAAAAAGTTTCCCGCCAAAAAATATTTTTCCGGCAAAAAAAAAATTTTCCTCCAAATTTTTTTTATGAACACCTTATAAATTTTTTATAAACACCTTATCAATTTTATAAGCTCTATTATAAAGCATTATAAATTTGATAAACACGTTATAAATTTTTTATAAACACCTTATAAATTTTTTAAGCTTCTTAAAAAGGCTTACAAATTATATAAGTTCTATTATAAAGCCTTATAAATTTTATATGGTCTCTTATAAAGTCTTATAAATCTTTATAAGTTCTATTACAAATTTTTGTAAATACCTTATAAAATTTTACAAGCACCTTATAAATTTTTT
>OVBA01007408.1:406-14447 GCA_900406435.1 Lepidium aucheri | reverse complement strand
GTTGAGCTTCCCTCACGATGGATAGGTTGAGGCGGGCAACTGAGGCTTCTTTCTGTTAGCGAACCGAGTGATCCTCGCCAGCAAACCGCAAGGCAGCGATCCAAGTGTTGAGTGACTTCTTCTCCTTCGCAGCTTGTTTTTTTTTTAGCTCCATTTTAGGCTCCTTTTTGCTCCATTACCTAGGAAAACTCCAAAACTCTAAATGCAAATGCAAAAAGTGCAAAACTAACCTAAATGGACCTAAATGCAAGGAAAACTATCTAAACGGATACAAAACAACCTAAAATAGGGCTCTAAAACCGTTAAAAATCACACTTATCACAAGCGCATGCCATTTGGGTTATGTAATGCTCCTGTTACTTTTCAACGTTGCATAACTTCTATTTTCTCAGATTTGATCGAGGATGTAGTTGAAGTATTCATGGATGATTTCTCTATCTATGGTTCTTCCTACTCCTCCTGTTTGTCGAATTTGTGCAGGGTGCTTAGCAGGTGCGTGGAGACCAACCCTGTGCTCAACTGGAAAAAGTGCCACTTCNCTCAACTGGAAAAAGGGCCACTTCATGGTTCAAGAAGGAATAGTTTTGGGGCACAGGGTGTCTGAGAAGGATATCGAAGTTGATAAGTCAAAGATTAAATTCATGACTCAGCTGCAGCCCCCTAAGATAGTGAAGGATATTCGAAGCTTTCTGGGTCACGCCGGGTTTTACCGAAGGTTCATCAAGGACTTCTCCAAAATTGCAAGGCCCTTGACCAGCTTACTGTGCAAAGAGGTCGAGTTCAATTTCAGTCCTGAGTGTCTCGAAGCATTCCTGAAAATCAAAGAAGCATTGGTCTCAACCCCAATAGTCGAAGCCCCAGACTGGACTCTTCATTCAAGATCATGTGCGACGCAAGTGACTTTGTTGTTGGAGCAGTCCTGGGGCAGAAAAAGGGTAAGAGGTTGAATGTGATCTACTACGCCAGTAAGACTCTTGACGACACCCAAATCAAATACGCAACCATAGAAAAGGAGCTTCTTGATGTGGTGTTTGCATTTGAGAAATTCAGATCATATCTGGTGGGGTCTAAAGTGATTTTCCATACAGACCACGCAACACTGAAGTATTTGATGAGGAAAAAGGATGCCAAGCCGAGATTACTAAGATAGATACTACTACTGCAAGAGTTTGACATGGAGATAGTGGACAAACCTGGAGTAGAGAATGGAGTGGCAGATCACGTATCACATATGATGATTGAAGACTCGATCCCTATTGATGACTCAATTCCAGAAGAACAGCTCATGACTCTAGGAGCAGAAGAACACTGTTTTCAGATTGGAAAAAGGTTCGCTGGATCTTATCTACCTTGGTATGCAGATTTGGTCAACTACTTGGTCGTAGGTGAGGTGCCTAAGTGTTTAGATGCGTATCAAAGGAAGAATTTTTTCAAGGAAGTCAATCACTACTTCTGTGATGAGCCATACTTATACAAGAAGGGAGTAGATGGTTTATTCAGAAGGTGCATAGCAGAGGAAGAAGTTCAGGGCGTTCTGGAACATTGCCATGGGTCAGCCTACGGTGGACATTTTGCCACGTTCAAGACTAATCAGAAGATTTGGCAATCAGGATTATGGTGGTCCACTGTGTTCAAGGACACCTAGAATTTCATTTCAAAGTGTGATCCATGTCAAAGAATGGGCAATATCAGCAAGAGAAACGAAATGCCACAGAACCCGATTTTTTGAAGTTGAAGTGTTTGACTATTGGGGAATCAACTTTATGGAACCATTCAACCCACCGTCTCATGGAAATCGCTACATCCTCGCTGCAGTGGTTTACGTTTCCAAATGGGTTGAAGCTATAGCTTGTCCCACTAATGACGCCAAGGTAGTTATCGAGCTGTTCAAGAGCATTATATTCCCCAGGTTTGGAGTACCTCGAGTTGTAATTAGTGATGGAGGCTTGCACTTCATCAATAGAGTGTTTGAAAATCTGCTAAAGAAGAATGGAGTTAAGCATAAGGTAGCTACGCCTTATCATCCAAAACCAGTGGTCAAGTGGAGGTGTCAAACAAGCAGATCAAGGCTATTCTAGCTTGAGTTGTGGGAGTATCAAAACGAGATTGGATAGTCAAGCTAGATGATGCACTGTGGACATACATGACATCATTCAAAACTCTAATTGTAGAACTCCGTTCCAGCTACTGTATAGAAAATCATGTCATCTGCCAGTTGAGATAGAGTACAAGGCACTATGGGCTACGCAGTTCATTAACTTTGATCTCAAGACTGCTCAGGAGAAAAGACTTTTGAATCTACACGAGTTAGAGGAGGACATACTTGAAGCTTATGAGAGCTCAAAAGTATACAATGAGCGAACAAAAGGCTTCCACGACAAGAAAATTGCACTCAAGCAGATCACACCTGGTGATTAAGTGTTGCTGTTCAACTCCAGACTTAAACTTTTCCCTGGGAAACTGAAGTCGAGATGGTCTAGTCTATTCCAATTCAAGGAAGTTTTACCTTATGGAGATGTCACCCTGACCAACAAAGATGGCAGTGATTTCACTGTAAATGGGCAGCGGGTTAAGCTATACCGAGCTGATGAGACTATTCCCGAGAGAACCTTCGTTTCTCTCGATGAACCAACCCACCTCTGAAGGGTGTGAAAGTCAAGCTCAGTGACTTTAAACAAGCGCACTTGGGAGGCGATCTTATGATATCATTGTGAATAGTTAGTTATGATTATCCATATTTTGAATCTTTCTTTTTCTATCTCTATGATTTTTTTCATTTTGATTCAAGAACTGAGAGCATTAGTTCCATGAAAAAAAAGAATATTGAGAGACTCAAGTTATCTCGAGTATGGGACCAAGGAAAAGAATCTCACCTGCGCACCACACAAATTTGTCCCCTCTTTTCCAACATAATTTGCTGCTCCATCATGCTCTACAAGCACCATCAATCTTCTTTCATCTTGCTACTTAACTTGCCTTCATCTCTCTTGTGGAAGACCAAAAAAGTTCCTAAATTCGAGCTCCTTTTGCTTTCTTTTGAGTCTCATTGGTGTTAGTTTCTTTCTTGCAGATACTCGAAATCGTGTTCTCCACCAACACCAAGTTGATTTCGAGTGTTTTTTTCCACACAAAGCCAAATTCGAGTGTCTCTTTCAATGCCTAGTCGAGATCGAGTGTTGTCATCTACACAAACAAACGCACATGTTTACCTTTCATGCTGGGTTGATTTAAGCTTCTTCATCAACGCAAGGTAGATTTCGCCGTGCACCGCTGTCACGTCGCAGTTCGAGCTCCCCTGTTCATGGATTGAGTTTCATTGTGGATTGGATAAAAATTTGTTTTCACGGCTGAAATTTTGTGTTGCTTAACTCGAGTGGTCTGAGTTTGTGGTTTGAGATTCTTGGCTAATTCGAGTGCTTCACTAGTTGTTTGAGTTTTGAAGAAGGCTAATTCGTGTTCAACGTATCGAGTGGTTGGGTTTGCGGTTTGATTTTGTCACCGACAGTTTAAGCTGTGTGTTTTGAGTCTTATTTCACGGTTCGAGCTTTCAGTTGTTTAGCCTAAGTTCGAGTGTTGTTTGAGTGGAGTGTCACGGTTTGAGCCTCAACTACACGTGCTGCCATGGTTTGAGTTGTTACACAGTTTGAGTTCTTGTTGGATTTTGGTTGCGGCTTGAGCTTACTGGATGAGGAGGTCGGGAGAAGGTTTGTCACAATGTCGCCAAACACGCTCAATGGCACATTCACACATAGATGTTGAAGAGGATTCAGATTCATTGACACCATAACCGTTAATTCGTAGGATAGCTAAGAGACACGAAAAAGAAATCATGGTTTAACCTGAAGAAGCAGAGAGAGTTGTTGACGCACACAACAGTTCAAGTGAGAGTGACGTTCCAATTCGAAATCTCGGCAACAAAGAAACAAGCTACGAACCGAGTTACAACAAGGCACTAAGGGCACTAAGAAGGTTGAAATTTGTAGGAACACACTATCTACATAGGGAGAGCATGGTACGGTTAGGCATCGCTAAGGACGTTAATCAAATGCTGTGAAATTATGGATTGACAGAGTTTGTTTCAAGCCCTCGTTCTAGTTACAAAAATAAGACTATTCAATTCCTAGCGTCTGTTGAGCTACAGACTTATGTGGCTAATGAAAAGCAACTTCGATCATCAAAAGGATTTGGTGCTCTGACATTCAAAGTCAATGGTGCTAATTATTCATTCTCTGCAACCTAGTTCGAGGAGCTTTTTGATCTCACTCCATCACGAGGATTAGATACTAGCATTGACAAAGAGGAGACTAGTTACATTTGGCAGTTGATTACATCTCCATCGTCGTACATAGCTAAGTCGAGCAAGAGCACGAGAATAAGGAACCCTGCGATTTGTTACTTCCACACGCTAATTGAAAACACTTGCTTTGCTCGGTATGAATTAGGGAATGTACGCACCACCGAGCTAGATATGATTGACTTGGCACTCAAGGATTTTATCAATTCTTCGAGCCATGACTACTGATGAAACTGGTTGGAAATCGGAATAACAATGGGTTTACGAAAGCGTTGATGGAGCAGTTTATCAATATTAAGTATAAAAAGTGGGCATTGGCTTTACCACCAACGAGCAAGTCCAAAATCTATGTAGGAGGAATTATCACTAGGATTCTGGAAGCGTGCAGTGCTCAGATCAAATCAAAATCAATTCAACACAAGTGGCTCGGCATTACATATTTGGGTAAGCACAAGGTTTTGCAGAAGGCATCAGGCAGAGGGACTTGGTTGTACAGATTCAGAGAGCCTGGTAATGCAGGAAACTCGACAATTCTACTCCTGAACCTAGATATCACTGCACTTGGACTACGCAACAACATCTCATTCATGCCTCTAGCAGATCTTATTACTCAACCGCAGGTAGCCAAGAGTCCACAACCACAACAACCGCAAACAACAGAACAGCAGGGTTGAGGAACCCAAATGCTATAATTTTGACGAGTATGTTGACCCAAAAATACTGAAAGGAGTTAAGATGGCGCATAAAAATCATGCCAAGGCACAAAAGGCGATAAAATGGAATACCAAAGCGATACACTTCATTCTGAAGATGCTCAAATTGACACCTGGTTCTAGCGCTAACAATAGAGTTGAGACTCATCCAGAAAACCGAGCGCCAAGTCCTCCACCATTTCGACGGTCTGCCTCTAGCTCCAGACCAATTGGCAGGCATTCAACCTCTGATCAACCTCGTTGAGCATCATCTGTCGAACATCAACCAATGCCATGACCAGTACCTCTGCCGTGGGAATCCACTCTGCAAACTTTTGGTTTTGACTTAAACGCTAGCGATGCTCTATCCACCTATACTATTGAGCTCAACCTTGAGCCAACCTATAAATCTCCACGACATCCCATACTCCGCTTCCACAGAGAGCGTACCCGGAGTTTTGAGCCTCCACAGGAACCAGAGGTGCAATCACAGCCTCTGACACCGCAAATAGGAATTCCCTGGATTGATGCGCAAGTTTCTATACCGCAGTTTGGTTTGGGCACGTTTGATCGGCATGGTTCGAGCTCCCACCATTGCACACAGCTGCCTGAGTCTTCAACATTTGATCAGTACAGTTTGAGTTCCTATCATTACATGCAGCAGCCTTAGTCCAGCGTGTTTGACCATCATGGTTCAAGCTCTTAACAGCTTCCACAACAGCAGGAATACAACTTCCTCGATCCAATTAGCTCAATGTCATTTCACAGCGATCCTACAGAACAACAATATTAGGATGCTAATGACATGGATGTGGATCCCTTCGGATGGTCCATTTTCCCTTGAGGTACCAACTTTGAACTCTTCTTGTACATAACTCTGTATTTTTATTTTCATGTCTAGGATCCTTTCCATTCTTTTATCTACACAAGGGACTGTGTGATTTAAGTTTGGGGGTGGATTCCAGATAACAGTTGATCACGTTTTCTTTGTTCATATTTTCTGTTTTCATGCATTCATATAAGCTTTGATCATGCATACATGTAAGGCATAGAAAAACACAAAAAAAAAATTTAGTGTGTCATGCATTCATGTAAGATCGAGTCTAGATGCATAGGGAATTATGAGGATTATAACCGCTTAAACTTGCTGATTGACTTGTTAGATTCAAGGCCCTAGTTTCTAAGTTCTTTGTTGCATTCCATGCTTGTCTGAAAATTAAGACTGAACCATGCTAGGAAAGTTTAGCGTAAGTCTCACGCCATGATTAAACATGGTTCGATTTGATGCATGTCCTCACTAAGTGATAACCATTAAACTGAACGCTAATTATCATGTCTTTGCATCAATTAGAGCTTGTGGATAGAACATAATACTTGAATTATATTTACCTTTTACACTGCTACCTTGTTATCCAAGTAGAATCCCCACCTTGCCACATCTAAACTTCTTTCAAACCATGTGTTGTTTGTGTGTGAGTGTGAGGCTTATTTTTTCGTCCGAACTTGGTATAAGGCGTTAGGTGAGAGCCTACAAAGCTATGGTCTAATGTAGTTTCTGGTCCATGCTTTTTGGAGTAGACTCGGGCTATGTGGCTAGCTTAGGTTTGAAATGGGAAGCACTCGAATTTAAGCAGAAAAAGATACGAAATGAATGGGAATAAATAGGGCCAAGTGGAGTAGTCAAGGAAGAAAAAGGGCAGAATAAAGTAAGTATATAATAATCTAGTGGAAGTCTTGGGAATGCTATTGTGAAAGGTTCTAAGTGCAGTAAAAAAAAAAGAAGACTCAAAATGTCTAGATAAGCTAATAACAGAACTAAACCAGAAAGTGTATTAAGAAACCCAAAACCACTAGAAGATGAGTTCAGAAGCCCACCGCCTTAGACTAAAAATGAAAGGCTAAAGTTGATGATCCTATATGAGAAGATAAAAAGAAAAATGATGACCAATTGAGCGGGTAGCATAGGATTTTTTTCTGGGATATATTTGGCTAGGATGAGACTCATTTTGGGTGCAGCAGGTAGATAAGATCATGGATTTGTATGTATCTATTGGTCTCACCTTTAGCATTATGCTAAAGTTCAGTCCATTCATGAGTGATCCCTTGTGCAAATTACTTAACCAGTTACAGAAAAAGAGATCATTTTAATCTCTTGACCTGACCCTTGGCCAAACGAGCTCTCTAGTGATGTTTAGACATGATCCATGGTTACTAACTAATAAATGTTAAGAGGATAGATTGATTTGAATGCTTGATTTGGTTGTGTCTGAGCTTAATTGAAACTTTGATTGTCATGGCTAAAGTTTTTAAGTAAGGCTTGTTTGAACTGCACCATTAGAACTTGCAACTAGGACCTTGAATTTTGCATTTGTTTGAGCTTGTTTCCGGTTCTGAGTTCCTGAAATTGCAACCTTTTCTCCAAACTAAGTTACACATTTGCTTGAGGGCAAGCAAGATTTAAGTTTGGGGGAGTTGATATGTATAGTTTTTAGCACATTTTGGGAGTCCTATTTAGCCATTTTAAATGCATATATAATACATTCTCTTAATTTTAGAGTCCAAATAGCTTCATTCATTTGCATCAGCATGCATATTGCATTCGAGGGGATTTTAGGTACTGAAAGTGCAAAAATGGAGTGTTCTGGACTAGTGGCTGCAAAGAGATGCAAAGTAGCAACACTTGGAGTGTGATTGGAGCTAGGAAACAACAGATGAAGCTCGAGTACAGATCGAGTCCCATCAGGCTCGAACTGCAGTAGAGTGGCAAAGGACACGGGAAGCACTCGAATTATAAGCTAACACTCGAACAAACGCATGTTGCGCTAGAGCTGCAGTTCGAGTGTATTGTATCTTGAGACGCAAGGTTTCTTATCATCGGATCAGCGTCTGGATCGAGTTTGGCTTCAACTGAAGATTGGGCTTTTTCTTAGTGGACCGAATTCCACTTAAAGTTGTATTGAGTCTTCTATATACTGGGAGTTTTTCTAATTTTGGACCTATGTAGTTTTTATTGGAGTGATTATTCTTTTTAGAGAAAGCAGACTGAGCTCTTTGTAATTCCAGAATGAATCTTTCTGATTTAGGTTTTACGTTTTATGCAATTCAGTTTTACATTCAGCGTCGATTGCAATATTCATTCGAGTTTATCATCTAGGTTATCCATTATTGATTTCATGTTTAGCATTAATTTCATGAATTCCGAGTAGTTACCTAGGACTCTTGAGGATGAGTTAGATCAGCGTGAAGCTTAGGTTTTCTAGGTTGCTTGAAGTTAGAATTGTTAAGATCTCTTCTGTTTGGATGCGTTAATTAGTAGCTCTATTCTGATCAACTAGAGCTTGTTCTGAGACGCTCTAGCATCTGGTCGGTGTTTGATAGAGCGTCTGACTGAACCACTTCAGGGATTTACACGCTTGGCTCAAGAGATCAAATGTCCAAGGCATGAATTGGCTCTAAGCGGGTTGATCATATGCCGGGTAGATTATAAAATGCCTACGGGAATAGGGTCCGTTAGTAGTCAACTCGAGTTTGTTTGCCACGAGAGTAGATTCATTATTATCGTTCTTGCTGCCTAGAGATTAGCTTTATTGAGTATTGTCAAGCGCCTAGTTGACTTAAGAGTCACGCTGATCCGTGACGCTCACTCCTCAGGAACATGTTTTCTTACCTAGTGTTAAAATCACTCTTGACATTGTTGCGTATTGCTTCACTTTAATTTCTTTTTTATCGCTGATTGATCTGTTCATTTTTATTTTAAGTTCGATCTAGGTTGTTAGACAAACCACACTTTGATTGGCTTGAATTAGGATAGTTTACTGCATTCTGAGTGATAACTACATTCCCATTTGGATTGACACCTATTATACTACACCGACACATTAGTGTATTAGGATTTGAAAACTTGTGTAAAATTTTGTTATCAATTGATACGTATGTATACTTACCAGAAGTCTTAGTGATCATCTTCTTCACTTTAGAAGCTGAAGAGGTCGCAATTTTAGCTATAGATTCCTTAGGAGCTCTAACAGCAAGAGTCAAATCAAAGCCTCCATTTGGAAAACTCGACGATAACTTTGCTAAATCACTCCGTTGAAACCCAAACAAAAAACCATGAGAAGCTGTAAGCTCCAAATCAAATTCGAGAAAGATGGAAACCAAAATGAGAGGAAATCGAAACAAATCTGAGAAATGAAAAGACCTACAGAGAGATAATGAAGGATAAAGGAAGGAGGATGAGAAGATGGTCCGATTTGCAGGCCGAGATGAAGATTTACTCATGTTGTTGCCGTGGATTGGAGAGGAAGAGGAATAGGCAACACAAATTTTAGAGAAATCAAAAATGAGGAGAATGTCCATGACTTTTTTTTTCATCATAAACTCTTCTTCCAATAAAAGACGGACACGTTAGGGATTCTTAAAATTTCTTAAGTTTCTTTTTTAAGAAACTATTCTAGGCAAATAACCTTTTTCATTTAATTTTAATTGATTAAATCATAAGAATCCTTGTTAAGAGCTCTCATTGGAGCTGCTCTAAGATACCCAAAGTGAGTATCTAAGAGCAACTCTAACAGGAGCTCTTAAGTAGGGTTCTTAGATTTAAAGGAATTTAATTAAATCAAAAATAGGGATAAATATTAAGAACCGGTTCTTAAATAAGAGATTATAGAACCCTTAAGAGACGATGGCATGTCGACTCCTCAATGGTAGAATAATTTTTGCAAAAAAAAAAATCATTCCTCTCATTTTGGTTTTGTCGTTCTTTCTCTCTTCTCCGGTGGCGAGAAGTTTCTCCTTCTCTGCAAATACACTTAACTTCTCCTTCTCTGCAAATACAATAGCTACAAAACCCTATTCCTCAATCTTCATTAAAGCCATAGAATTAACCTTTGAACCCAATCTGAATTACCCAAAACCAATTTCGGCTCCACAGCCTCCAATTTTAAAAGATATTGAACACAAGAGAGGAATGGAAACATCATCGAAATCAAGTTTCTTCAATTTCAAGGTTTTGTAAGTCTTTTATAAGGTTTTATAAGCTTTTTATAATGTTTTATAATCTTTTTATAAGTTGTTATAGTTTTTTTTATGAGTGTTTACAATATTTTATAACTTTTTAAAAGTTTTTATAACCTTTTTATAAGCTTTTATAACATTTTTATAAGTTATAAGCTGTATATGCTTTTATGAGCTTTTTATAAGGTTTTATAAGCTTTTTTTATGGTTTGTAAGCTTTTTATTATGGTTTATAAGCTTTTTATATGGTTTATAAGCTGTACTTTGTAGTTTTAGTGTTTTACTTTGTTGTTTACTTGTTTTGAGTTTGCAGTTTGGAGTCTGTATTTTGTAGTTTTAAGGTTTGTAATTAAAAAAAAAAAATTTAAGAACCCCAAGTGGGTTCTACCCTCGGAAACCCTAAAAACAAATAACTCATAATGAGGTTCTTAACTTTAAACTGATCAATTTTTCTATTAAAATAATGTTAAGAACTTCTCATGGGTATCTTATTGTTGGAGATGATCTAAGCATTTTAATAATAATATTTAATTAAAAGGTTTTACACAATTAAATGTTAAATTTTTTTTATAAAAATTGGACCAATCAAAAACAATAAGTATGCAAGTGGGTTTCTTATTGTTTGATGAAGGGTTCTCCAATAAGAATCCATCTTACTCTCTCTCTTAGAGCATCTTCAACCATGGAGTTCTTAATTGGAGGTTCTTAATTATAAAATATTAATATTTTTACAAAAATTTAGTTATTTATGTATTTTTAAAATAAAAGAATAAATGTATTCAATTATATTAGGACAAGTGTATAAAAGGGGTTCTTATTTGACAAGAATAAGAAACTTAAGGTTCTTATTTTAGAACCCCTTCTCTCCTCTCTCCTAAATTTCAACATTTTTTCTATTTTTTTAATCATAAGAACCCTTTAAAAACTTACCATTGAAGTTGCTCTTAGTTTTCTAATGTTTTTATTCTTTAAATTGCTTAGAATCCCTTCTAAGAGACCCCAATGGAAATGGTCTCACACCATCTCCAACCATTAGAACCCCATTAAGGTTCTTAAGATTTTTTAAATAAAAATATTGATTTATTAAAAGTTAAGAACTCCTTAAATTGTTTGGGATTCCAATGGTAGGGTTCTTAATAAAAAAATAAGTAAAATGGAGAGATAATTTTATCGACCAATTGGTCGATATACAAAGTCCTTGAGAAAGTATTTAAACTACAGTTTGGAGAAGATACCCTGCAACCGAATACACAATTAACAAGTGAGGATGATCTCTTACCTCTTATAATTGGTGCTATAAGTGACATTTAATGTGAAACTTTGGAAAAGTAATGAGTCCTCAAGGCAGATTATAAGTTTTATTGGTTTGTGTTCTTTTAAGAGGTGGTGATAATCTAGTTGATAAAATCAAGTAGAAGACATAGAAAATCGCAGTTGCACATAACTATGGATACTGCATACCAGCAACATAGAGCTGCACATAACTTAAGAGGAGATGAATCAGAGCCTCGAGAATGATCCTTAGATTCAGCCATCGTTGACCGCAAGGATTTGGAGCTTAGGGTTTCGATTGAATAGGTGGATTTGGCTATACATTTGTCTGAATTGGTGGATTAGCTCGTAAACTTACAATCCAAACACAAACACCTAAATCCATATTCAATTGTGAAGTCTATCGATTTGTTATATCGAACAAAGGGTTGATAGAAATCACCTCAATATTTTGTTTCATCGCATATCGATCCATTATATTGACCTAGAGATAGATATAAGTCTCTCACTTTGTTGGTTTCATTCATATCGACCAATTGTATCGATCCTTTGGTTGTGATTTTTTAAAAAAAAGAAAATCCTACGTCTAATAACAGCCTGACACGTATGAGTCTCTTAACGTTTCTTAAATCTCTTATTTAAAAAATTATTCTAAACTAATTCACCCTTTTTCTATTTTTTTAAATTCATTAATACCTAAGAACCCCAGAGTTACCGTTAGAGCTGCTCTCAGAGTTTTTTAAGAATAGAAAAAAAAAGATAAGAGAGAGAGATGGGTGTCTTAAGGAAGAAATTTAAGAGATTTAAGGAAGAGACTTAAGAGACCATCTAGCACATGTGTCTTCTTTTCATTGGTTCATTTATTTTTTCAGAATTAAAATTTAATTAGAAAAATATATTATATTAAAATATTACATTCTAATTGGTGAAAAACTCAAATTAAGAGTATCACCATTAAACTTGTGACAAAAAAACAGTCTCACCATTAAACATGCTCTAATGCTTTTTTAGAAGTTAATCATGTTTTATTTATTGAACATTAAAAAGAATAAGACTCTCTAAATGCTTAATAACTCTACTCAATACTCCTAAATTGAGCTTTTCCTAAACTATAGAGCATTAAATATTATTGAAATACTATTTTACCCTTATTGTTAATATGATTAATATTCTATAAATCATTTTTAAAAGGGTGATTTACTCAAATAGTATGGAATTATAGGTAAATGACTCAAATAGTATGGAATTATCATTAATTACTCAAATACTATTTTTTAATTACCATTTTGCCCTTTTCGGATTTGTAAACAAAAAGTATTTACGAAAATGCCATTAATGAAAAGTGCCATGTCAGCACGAAATTCGCGTAGGTCTGCCACGAAAATCTACCAAAGGTCTACCAAGGTCTACCAAAGCTCCACCAAAGCTCAACCAAGCTCCACCAAAGCTCAGCCAAGGTCATCAAGATATACCAAAAGTCAACCACACCATAATTCACGTTCATAAAGCACTGTTTAATAAAAACCACACTATATTTCCGTAACTAGGAAGTAATTTTGCCAAATACTAGACAACTCAGGTTTTGTATGTTTGGTAGATTTTGGTAAACTGTGGTAGAGTTTGGCAGAGTTAGCGTTGCTAGTGTGGTAGAGCTTGGTAGAGTTTGGTTGAGGTATGGCAGAGATGACTCATTTAACCTATTTTGTAGAATAACGATTTTATCCCTTCCTTCTCTCTAACTAGCTGCCGCCACCGACCATTGAAGCACAAATCACCATTGTTGCTTCTTTTGAGCTTCTATTAAGCTTCTTTTGAGCTTATTTTGTGCTTCTTTTGAGGTTCTTTTCTTGGTTTGGATCTATGGATCGAATTGTTTTAGTCTGTGGGAGTTGGAAATTCGAACAAAATCATTGGTTCTTTGTTGTAGATACTTCTCATGGTTGTAAAATCTTGGAATTGAGTGAAGCTGTGAGTTATGATGAGTTTGTGAGGATGGTGCATGAAGATTTCGATCTAAATCAAGAGATCTACAAGGTAAAACTGAGTTACATTTCAAATGAACTCATGCATGAACTACCACAAGATACACCTCCTATCTTCGTGACCAACGAAAGGCAATTGCGTGGGTATGTGCAACAATTTCGAAAAGAGTCAATTCGTCTTTGTGTGGAGATTTCAAGGAGGTCTCATTTTGTGGTTGAACAAAGTGTAAGATTTGAGCCTAAATGCGAGCCTAAATGTGAACCATTTGATTCAACGTGTGGTAGAGTCAATTCAACGTGTGGTAGAGATAGGCAGACTTTCAAACAAGAAGATAAAGACATTGACTACGATGACGGAGCGGAAATGAGATTCGACTACTGCGATGATGTTGATGGTGCAAGCTCTGGTGATGAAGACTTCATAAGTGTTCAGAAGAAGTGCAAAGAAGAAGATAGACTTCCGCCAAAGAAAAGATACTCGACATCTAATGATGAGTACTTAGACATCGAAATGAGGTCACTTCAATTAGCTGTTGGTCAAATGTATCCCACCAAAGACGATCTTGAGTCAAGGTTGAAGACATATTCTGTTTTACATAGGTTTGACTTCGATGTCGTATCTTCATCGACGATGTTATTGGTTGTGAGATGTTGGGTTCCAAACTGCACTTGGAGAGTTCATGCTTCACGCAGGATCCTGAGAGTCCGTATTACTATATCTGGATTTATTGTGGAGAACACACTTACTCAGTTACAAAAAGGTCATCTCGGGCACGTCAAGCAACGCC
>OVBA01007407.1:283-14659 GCA_900406435.1 Lepidium aucheri | reverse complement strand
CGTATCATGCATAATGAATGCTGCGCCATTCAAGCTCATTTTATTTGATTTAATTGCATAATTGTAGAGCTAAAATTGCTCTATTTNATTAATAAAGATAAAACGTTTTCTTTCAAGAAATTGCCGTCTAATTCTCTTTAAGGAGTCAAGAGTTTAGCCGAGATCAAGCCTTGTTGAGGAGTCCAAGCCTTGAACAGACCGAGATTATCAAAGGAATCACCACCCTCCTTTGTGGTTCTCATTCGCAACCATCCGCAACACATCCACCATAGAGGATCGACTCGTTGAAGTATTCTCTATCGGTTCCACTAACTCACGGCCATAAGGATCAATCCTTTGAGGTCTTCTTGTGGTCTCCACTAAGCCTAGTCACACGGCGAGGCACATATCACTAAAGGTAGGTATAGTTAAGTCTTAGATTTGAAGATAAATCTTTCTGAAGTGGGGGAGAATTATAACGCCTGTGACCCATAGTTCATCCGTGTGATTCAAGATAAGTCTGGGTAATGCAGGTGTTGGCAGAAAATGACCAATTATGGTCAAGCCATTGGTATTTTAATCTGGTAGTCCCATCGGAATAGCCTAGTACAGACAGATTTAACTAAGTGGTCGAAGCGGGTCGACCCAAGTCGTTAATGATCGAGGTAATCCAAACGTACTATTGACCCGGTCGCATGGTCCGTCCGTGGTTTGTTGCTTTCATTAGTGGGCGAGTTATCGGGTGAAGACACGTGTTGTTGAGCATTATCGCTACAAATGGGAAAATGTGGTGCCGATACGTGCAATAGCGCACTCAGTGCATGAATTGGTGAAGTGTGGTGAAAACACGTGGTCTCGCCTGGGTAACGTGTCAATGCGAGAGTGAAACAGTTGTTGTCAACTCTTGGGCGAAATTTCTCTATAAATACCCAATGCTTGCCTCATTTCTTTACGGAGGGAGAGAAAAAGAAAAGAAGAAGAGGCTTAGGCGAGTATTTTATAGCTAAGTGTTGGGGATTCTGAGGATTCTCAGAGCAAGGGTGGGATAAGAAGCGAGTGTGATCAAGCTCCAGCTTTGCATCAAGAGGTGTCAAGAAGCAAGGCAAAGGTGAATGGTGACCGTTGAGTCTAACTTGGGTCCGATTAAACATAGATTTTGTTAAGTCTAGGATGGAAATGATAGATTGGTTGTGTTTGAATGCTTGCATGCTTGTTTTCTTTGGTTGTTCGATCAATGATCGACTCGGGCTGACTTAGGGGTCAAGACCAGCAACATGCATAGGAGTCGAGGGCTTGCAAGGCTTGTATGGGTCAAGAAAGACCGCCGGTAGTGGTGAATGATCAGTTAGTTCGATTTCTGTATTACTTGCATGTATGTAGACTTGATTGATTTTAATGTTTGATTGTGCATTCTTGTTGGGCTTGTGGGACGGAATGATCCGCTCACTAAGCATGTTGTGCATTGTGGTTGAAAGATTAAAGTTATAATTTTGGAAAAAGAGAACAATTGTTTCTTATCTCAAAATCTCAAACTCAAATCAATTTTGAGCTTGTAGAGTAAAAAAATAAACTTTTAGTTTCTCCTTTAGCTTTCCCGATTTCTGTGTTAGTCTTGGATTCAACCTCCGGTTTCCACACAGCTAGAGACTCCTCAATCTGGCTTCCCCTGGTCCCTTCCTCAATCCTACCTATTTTCCTATTTTCTTTTCATTTTTGTTATCATGAGTTTTAACATTTAATTACTACTCCAAGTGCACAGCAAATAAAGTAATACATACCGATCGAATCTATGAAGTCCAAGTGGCTACATAATCAACTTTTAAACCAAACTTAAGGTAAGACAAATCAAATAATGATGGTGGTTACAATTGAACTATTCAAAGAAAATAGTCGATATGATATTCAATAATAAAACCATCAGACAAAGGGAATTCACTAGGAAGCAGAAAATCAAAAATCAAGAAACCATTAAGGGCACAAATTCAACCAATTCTCGACATATACATAAAGGTAGAGCAAAGTCACTTGTGTGGTGTCGACTACTATATTTAGTAAGCTAGAATCATAAACTTCTATTTGAGCCTGAAGATCTAAACATGCATTATCGATTAGGTCTGATAAGTCCACAATTAGCCTTAACATTAGCTTTCGTTGGTTAAAGACTAATTGCTCATCTATGCAATTTCAGGTATCGGTGAGGTAAACAACCTATTATCATAAGCTAGGTGATCAAGCTAATCCAAGCATTAAGCTTAGCAATAGATGGAGAACTCTAAAGATCAAGCCATATTTATTCCTAATACATTGATTCCCTAAATCCCTAGAAAAAACTAAACATGATTATGAGACTACTCAGACATAATTGAAAAGAACTAAACAACAAATATCTTAGAAGTCATAATAGAATTGCAATAGAAATTAAAAGAAGATTCATAAATCTTCTCCAAATTTGTAGAGTCAGAGATCTCTGCCCAAAACATACATGAATCAAAACTAAAAGTGGTTGTGAATAATAGAATAAGCGTGTTCTAAAAAAGTTCCTAAGAAACTAATTATGGTCTCTAAAAATCGGATTTGGTACAACTTAAATTGAATTGGACAAAATAAGGCTATTTTTGGTTTTCTCGTAGGGCCGGGTCATAATGACATGTCTTTAGTAAAATCATCATATCTTTCTAACCACTTGTTTGACTCCCTTCAAACCAGCGCCAAATGAAAGTTAACTTCCATAGCTATCTTGGGTCAAAATTTACGCTCGATCCAACGCTGGAAAGTCTATCAAAGAATGCCAAACTTCTTATGCCTTTGCTTGATTCTGCATCTTTATATACTTGTGTCACTCAAAAGAGCTCATATTCTTCGAATGTGACATATCCTGGAAAGACTCTAAAACAGACTAAAAGATTCAAAAAGACACATTTTGACACAAGAAAATACACAAAATTAAGGTTAGAAACTGATAAAAAAACATTGTTTATCAACTCCCACAGAGTTAGTCTTTTGCTTATCCTCAAACTTGAACAAATGGGGTGCAACTACATAGGCGAAGACTTCAAGATTCAATTTTATAAGAATGTAGATAAATTTCTATCAGGAGCTTATAGAAAGGGCTTATATTACGTAGAAGGAAATATCAAATCTTTAGAGGTTAATGTTGTGAAAATTAACATTGATTCTACAAGGAAGTGGCATCAAAGGCTATGTCATATGGAAAAGAGATCAATGGAAACATTGGTTAGAAAAGGATATTTGAAACGAGAAGAAATTAAGGAGCTAAGTTTCTGTGATGCGTGTGCTATGGGTAAGAGTCACATGTTGAGCTTTCAAAAGGCATATCGTACTTCAAAAGGTACATTAGAGAACATACATTGAAATCTTTGGGGGTACCAAACACAACTTTAAGTATATATGGAGCTCAATATTTCATTACTTTCATAGATGACTTCTCTAAGAAAGTATGTATTAATTTTCTAAGGAAGAAAAGCAAAGTGTTTCAAGAATTTTCAGATTGGAAGAACCTTATTGAAAATCAGACTAGGATAAGAGTTAAGTGTCTAAGAATAGATAATGGTCTAGAGTTTTGTAATCAACAGTTTGATAGTTTATGCAAAGCTTTAAGGATAAACCGACACAAAAAATTTGCTAGATTCTCAACAAAGCGGGTTTTTAGAAAAAATAAGTAGGACATTAATGGAAAAGGTTAGAAGCATGTTGTTAGATTCTGGTTTAAGTGAGGAATTTTGGGTAAAGGCAGCTAATACGGCGGTTTCTCTAATAAATAGATCTCCATCACCCTCAATAGACTTCGAAATTCCAGAAGAGCCATGGTCTAAGTCTAAGCCAACATACAATCACCTAAGGGTATTTGGTTGCATTGCTTATGTTCACACGATTCAGGATAAAATGAATCATCGAGCTATGAGAGGTGTGTTCTTAGGATATGGTTATGAGGCCAAAGGATATTGTGTGTGGCTAATAAAAGAAAGAAGACTACCTATCAACAGGGATGTGATATTTAATGAAGAAAGGTTGTATAGAGAATATAGTGAAGAAGCCAAAGTTGATCATAAAAGGAGTAAAAATTCAAATAAGAAGATCAAGACACATGTAACTTTTTGAACAAAAATTGAATAGATATTAGGTGACAGTCCGTAGAGTGTAATAGTTACAGATTCAGGTGGAGAAGGCTCAGGTTCAGTGACAGAATTAGGTGGAGTTCTCTCAGAGTTCTCAGAGTTCTCTCTTGCTTTTGTGAAGATGTCCTTTGATACCTCCCCACAGACGGCGCCAACTGTTGGAACTGGTCTTAGCACAAAGAGTACTAAAACAATAGTTCTTGATTAAATGACTGGAGGATTATGGGCAAGGACACTTGTAGATTGGATTGGGAGAAAGAGCTAGTTAGCTTAGAGCAAGAAGAGATGATTACCGAATTAATGTTCTTATTAGACTTTAGTATGCCAAAAAGCGGATCCTTTTTTCAAAGGAGTGTACCTCTATTTATAGTTTATAAAGGCGGTTACATGATTAGAAAATAAAAGAAATTTACAAATCTGTTGATAAGATTGAATCTGTTAAGATTTGTGCTAGACTTTAGTACTAAAACAGTGGTTCTTGATTAAATGAGTGGAGGAGAATGGGCAAGGACACTTGTAGATTGGATTGGGAAAAAGAGCTAGTTAGCTTAGAGCAAGAAGATATGATTGTCGAATTGATGTTCTTTATTAGACTTTAGTATGCCAAAAAGCGGATTTTTTTTCAAAGGAGTGTACCTCTATTTATAGTTTATAAAGGCGGTTACATGATTAGAAAATAAAGGAAAATTTATATTAGAAAAAAAAAAAGAAAAAAACTTCTATTAGTATAGACAAAATTTTAATGATGGATTCTCTTCAGGTTCGTAGAACCTTCCGAGACGAAACATTTTGCCGAGTCGAATATATTATTCAAGTTGAAGACTTAGTACTTGCAACCGGGTTGTTCTTTTATATTCGATCCGTTGTTTTTAGTAGATCGAAGTAGAATCTCGGATCCACCTCCAACATGTGGGTGAATCTGTTTTATGACACATAAAATAATAATAAATAAACATAGAAGAATGTAACAAATGAAACAGTGATAAATATTTTTAAATATGAATGAACTAATTCTTTATTATTTAAAAAAATATATTTTGATGCATATAGTTAATTTTTTCTGTCTATGTCTTTGATATCCAATTTAAAATGATACATGTTCAACCATTTAGAGTTTACAAAAGAACTGTGGCTTATATCACTAATTTTTTTGAAGAAGTTAAGAATGACAATGAAGAATATTTGAAAATTATTACACATAAGGTATCAAGAAATATGTGGCTCAATTTGCTTGCACATGATTTAGGTAAATATAAAATAGTGAGTTCAAGTGCTACCCAACTCTAGTTAGAGAATTTACGCTATGTATCAGGTCGTTATCGATTCAATGGTTATTTATTGAAAAATACACACATAAGGAACCAAACATCAAGTCTAGAGCTCTTTATAATTTTAAGATCCATATTGAAAAAACGATATCTAAAAGTTTTGATGCAATGAGAAAAACTAAACATAAGTTTTAGCAAGATTCAAAATTTAAGAGAAATAAGAAATAGCACAAAAAAACAAGATTTTACTAACTTATCTGAAGATGTATAACTCTTAGTTCATAATATTACTGGAACTATGTTTTTTATGATTTTATCAAATCTTATTAAAAGAAAAACTATTTTTAGCTAACAACCTTTAAACAAACACATAACTATGTATATCATCTCTAATAATGTGTTATTTTATGGATGAATTTTATTTTTCCTATGATGACATATATAAACTTTATTTTATTTCATGATTGCGTAGCCAAACTAACAGTGGACATGTAAAAACACTATTATATTATATAAAAAATTTTTTCTCAAAGTTAGCAATTAACAGGGTCCTTCCACGTGTCATATTCAATGATTCAAAATTTTTTAAGATTTATTTATTTTTAAAAAACTAAATAAATAAATCTTTACATAGATTTCTTCAATATTTAAATAATCTTAATAAAAAAGAATTCTTAAACTAAAAAAATTATATTATATAAAGAAGAGTTTCTCAAAGTTAGCAATTAACAGGATCCTTCAACGTGTAAGATCCAATGATCCAAAAAATTTCAGGATTTATTTATTTTTAAAAAACTAGATAAAATAAATTTTTAAATAGATTTCTTCAATATTTAGATAATCCTAATAAAAAAAGAACTTTTAACCTAAAACAAATCTTAATCAAAAAAGAAATTGGGAATATTAATTATTTATATAGAGAAGAGTTTCTCAAAGTTAGCAATTAACAGGATCTTTTGACGTGTCAGATCCAATGATCCAAAATTTTTCTGGATTTATTTATTTTTAAAAAACTAGATAAATTAATTTAAATAGATTTCTTCAATATTTAGATAACCCTAATCAAAAAAAAAATTCTTAACCTAAAAAAAACCTTATTCTAAAAAGAAATTGGGAATATTAATTATTAAAAAATAATTTTAACAAAAATTAATTTTCATTACAAATAATATTATATAAAATAAAATTATATTATATAAAGAAGAGTTTTCAAAGTTAGCAATATATTATATAAAGAAGAATTTCTTAGAGTTAGCAATTAACAGGATCATTTCACGTGTCATATCCGATGATCCAAAATTTTCTTAGATTTATTTATTTTTAAAAAACTAGATAAAATAAATATTTAATAGATTTCTTCAATATTTAGATAATCTTAATCAAAAAAGAATTCTTAACCTAAAAGAATTCTTAATCTAAAAGAAATCGCGAATATTAATTGTTAAAAATTTAATCTTAACAAAAAGTAATTTTCGTTACAAATTGTATTATATAAAAAACATTATCTTATTATATAAAGAAGGGTTTCTCAAAGTTAGTTTTTTAACAGAAAACTTCCACGTGTCAGATTCAATGATCTGAAATTCTCCTGGAATTTTTTTTTAAAACTAGATAAAAAATTTAAATAGATTTCTTCAATATTTAGATTATCCAAATAAAAAAATATTCCTAATAAATCCTAATATAAAATAGAATCGAGAATATTAATTGTCAAAAATTAATTTTAATAAAAAATATTTTTTATTACTAATCGTATTATATAAAAAATATTATATTAAAAACTTATTTATAAACAACGATACATATATATATATATATTGAATTATATTTATCTATAAAGAAATCCTAATCTAATAATTCTTAAAAATTTAATTGTAAAAAAAGTAATTTTTATTAGTAATATTATTATACAAAAAAAATATTGTATTAAAAATCTTATTATACAAAGAAGGGTTTCTCAAAGTTAGTAACTAAAAGGATTTTTCTACGTGCGAGATTCCCTGATCCGAAATTCTCATGGATTTTATTTTTAAACTAGAGAATTTTTTTTAATAGATTTCTTCAATATTTAGCTTATTCGAATCTAAAAATATTCCTAAAAAATCTTATTATATAAAAAAGGGTTTCTTAAAGTTTGTAATTAACAGGATTCTTCCACGTGTCAAATTTAATGATCCAAAATTCTCCTGGATATTTTTTAAAACTAGATAAAAAAATTAAATATAGGTTTTCAATATTTAGCTTATCCAAATCCAAAAAGTATTCCTAATAAATCTTAATATAAAATAAAATTGGGAATATTAATTGTTAAAAATTAATTTTAACAAAAAATAATTTTTATTACCAATCTTATTATATAAAGAAAAATATTATATTAAAAACTCATTTATAATAAACGATATATATTATATTTTGAATCATATTTATCTAGAAAGAAATCCTAATCTAATAATTTTTAAAAAATAATTGTAACATAAAGTAATTTTCATTGGTAATCTTATTATATAAAAAAAATATTATATTTAAAATTATTTATAAAAAGGAAAAATATATATATATATATATGACATTTTTAATAATATATATTTTACAAAAATCCTAATTTGATAAGATATATATCTTTGATCATAATCCTAACAGAAATAATTATCTAAATAATATCAAATATTTATTTTTATACATAATCGTAAATTAAAAAGAATTTTTTATACATAATCCTAATCTTAAAAAGAATTGTGAATATTAATTGGTATATATATATAAACACGTAGACGATTTTTCAATACCTTCCAACTTTTCAACTTTTCTTTAATTTAATTTATTTATTTTCGTTTACATCGAGAACAATCAAGACAAACAAACAAAAAAAGGTAATGTAAAAAAATAAATATAATGTGTTATTATTTTATTTTAATGTTATTAGCTTGAAATCTTATCATCTTATTATATAAAATGAGTTTCATAAGTTACTAATAAATGGATTCTTTCACGTGTCGAATTCAACCATATAAAATTGTGGATATCATATTATACATAGTTGAATTTCAAAAGTTAGTAATCAATGAAATTCTTCTACGTGTTGTATCTTATTATAACATATTATATTAAGTTGGATTTCAAAAGTTAGTATGTAAAAAGAATTCTCCACGTGTGAGATCTTATTATTAAGTTGGATCTCAAAATTTACAAACGTATAAATTTCTAAGACATTATTCAAAATATATATTAAGCAATATTTAATAAAAACAAACTTGTGCATCGCACGAGTCCATATCTAGTATTATATAAAGAAGAGTTTTTCAAAGTTAGCAATTAACAGGATTATTCTACGTGTCAGATCCAATAATCCAAAATTTTCCTGAATTTATTTATTTTTAAAAAATTAGAGAAAATAAATCTTTAAATAGATTTCTTCAATATTTAGATAATCCTAATCAAAAAAAAATTCTAACCTAAAAGAAACCTTAATCTAAAAAGAAATCGGGAATATTAATTATTAAAAAATTAATTTTAACAAAAAGTAATTTTTATTACAAATCTTATTATATTAAAGATTTATTTTTATAAAACAAAATACTATTATATTATATAAAGAAGGGTTTCTCAAAATTAGTAATTAACAAGATCCTTCCACGTGTCAGATCCAATAATCTGAAATTCTCCTCGATTTTTTAAAACTAGATAAAAAATTATTATCTTATTATATACAGAAGGGTTTTTCAAAGTTAGTAACTAATAAGATTCTTCCACGTGTCAAATCTAGCGATTCAAAATTTTCTTGGATTTATTTAAAACAATTAAAAATAAAAAGAGAAGATAATCAGAACTATATCACAAAATATTTATAGGTATTTGAAATCTTATTATATGAAGGAATTGAATCCTAACATAAAAAGGAATCCTATTATATGAAAGAATCGAATCCTAACATAAAAAAATAGTAAATAAGAACCAAAAAATAAGATAATGTTCCCAATATAAATGGAAATTGTGAATATTAATCTCTATACATTTATAAACACATAAAAATTTGTTCCAGCTCTTTCCTACTTTTCTGTTTTCTCCAACTTAATCTTTCTCTTTCGTTTACATCTTATGCAGTCAAAACAAACAAGCAAAAAAGGTAAACATTTAAAATTAAACATATCATTATTTTGTTTTACTATTATTAATATTTTATCGATAATTTTTATGTAAAGTGTATGTTCTATATATTAAAAACAAAATACCAGATTATATTTCGTAAAATCTATTTTATAACAAAACATTTTTGGTGTACTATCTAAAGAATTTCATATTTTGATAGATGAGAATATTACATTTACCAGTTTAACATTTTGCAGTTAACTACCAACAAAACTTAAAGCAATCTTAAAAGAATATAAAAAAAAAATTTCTCTTCTGTCTCGTTGATAGAGAGGTAGAGTAAACCCACTAGAACAAGTCTCTTGTTGCTGGTTTCTCTTTTCTTCTATCTTGATTCAAAATCTCTAAATTTAATCCCTATTCACTTCATCTCCTTCCTCTTTTTACATTATCTCTTGCTCTCAAAAAAAAAAAAAAGAAATCACAAAACTAGCAAACAATTATTGGAGACTAAGCAGAGGAGTGCAGATCCTTCTCAACATCATCTTAACTCCTTCCTCCATGTTTATTTTAGATCATTATCTTATCAATCTCAACATGCATGTATAAGGGAGATGAAAATTAAGCTTTGATTTAGATCTACTTAGAGAAGATGATCATGCTTCCATTACCGATGCTTTGGTTCTCCGATCACCGATTAAACTTGTGATTTACTGCTTTCAAAAGAATCAAGGTGGAGTTTCATCTGTTTAGTTGGCAAGCTGTATGCATGGCCATCAGAGAGTTGATCTTCCTCCCGCTGAAGTTTTGATCACCATTTCAACTAATCTTGCAAGCACTGGCTATGAACCAACATTGAGAACCAGAATAACCAACGACGGTTAAAGAGACGGACCTAATCTCCATCTTATGACGTCAGCCCATATCATAAAACGGCTGGATTATTCTTGTTCAAAGATGGCAACCAATTGACTCAAGCCTCTTTTTTCACTCACTACCACTATGGATCCAAATTCATGATCTACCTCTCCAGTACGCGTCACCAATGACAACAAGGTTGATTGCTAGAGCAATTGGAGAAGTCATAGAGGTAGATATCCAAAACCACTCGGTGACAAGAGCCACAATCATACGGGCTAAGGTTAACACCAATCCATTGGGGAGGCTCAAGTTCTTCAAACCGATACAGTTTCAAAATGGTGAACGCTTGCATGTCTTCTTCCACTACGAAGGAGTAACCAACTTCTGTTTGAATTGTCAAAAACTCACGCATGGCACGAGCTTGTGTACTTATGTTCCCACACCAGAGGATTATCTTCTTGAAACGGAAACAAATGAAGACCATTTGGAGACCTCATCGACAGCAATTCCTCCAATGGGTTCTAAACCGACAAGGGCAACTACTCCACAGCCATTGCCTCCCACACAAAGCTCAAGGTACCTTTCTCAAACTACAGCTAATATTGTTGATGGCATAACAACCATTTGGGACACGGTTAAAGATATTAGGTTGAATAATGAGGACTTTGCGACCTTTAGTGCGGACATGGAATTGGATTTGGCTACAACATCTGGCCAAGATGAAATAGCATTCCTCATCAACCGTGAAACAAAGAGAAAGAGGTATCCGGATGTTACAAAGAAACCAGGCTTCAAGTCCCCACGATCATTTTAAGACAAGTACAAGTTAGTATGTTATAAAGTTAGGATGCTTTTGGTTCGAGTTTTAAGGGTTAATTAGTTAATTTTATCTTAAAGTTGGTAGTAAGTATGTTTTAACTCTTTGGACATGGAAAATCTTTTGGTTGTAATCAAACCTAGACTTAAAATTGCGGTTTGATCACCAATGAAAGGAGTGTTTCGTTGGTCACTTCTATTAATATCATAATTTTCGTTAAAAAAAAGCTTAAAGCTCCACTTAAAAACTTTCTCTCTCTTGTAGGCAACAAAACAAATCTCTGTTTTGTCTTCTCCGGTGGCCGGCGATCATGGCGGTTTCAACACAGGAGGGACCCCATTTTCTCTGTCTTTTTCACCTCTTCTTTCTCTTCCTCTATCTATCTCTTTCTTGTTGGACAAGGCTTACTTTCTTTGTCTTTCAAGAGGTCGATTTCCAGATCTAGATCAGAAGAAGCACGTTCTCGTAGGAGGAGTGGCACTGGTTATAACTTGGATGAAGCCAGCGTCAATGAGGTGTAGAAGCTCATGATCTGGTTATAACAAGGACGAAGCCAATGATAGGTAGGTTCTTCACCAGCTTTTCTAGTGGTTTTTTTAGGGTTTTGTTAAGGTAGCCGGTTATAGTTAGGATGACGCCGGTGAAATGCTTAGGGGCGGCGGATGTGGTCTAGATGTAGTGGACCGGTGTTTAGGATATGGTTTTGGGTTTAGTCTTGGCTCCATGATTACGCTGTCGCTTTGAGGGCGGCGACAGGTTCTGAGAAGGAGCCATGATAGCGGCAATTTCCTCCGACAATTTTCTCCGACAATTTTGAGTACACCAAGTTTGAGGAGGCTTCAGGTGGAAAGAGATTTTCTAAGCGTTTTCGTTCCCTCTCCTCACCTCTTCTTCTCTCTGGTGTCTCTATCTCCATGGCTTGTCTATGGTTCTCGAAGGTCTGTCAACTTTAGCAGGAGCTATTGCAGACTTCTCAGTATGGATCTAGTGGATTATACGACTGTCTTTAGTGGACTTACCACCAACCACTAAATTAAAGATCACTTGTAACTAAATTAGTCTAAGATGAGAAGATCCATATTAGAATGTTACAGTAATGATCTTACCAAATCATAAGTGGAAAGTTGGACCCTTGATAATTTAAGAAATGTTATATTTCTGTAACATATAAAATTAAAAATTAAAAAATAATAATAAATACAATATCAACTGTATATTACGAAATGATATATATTGGCAAGTTGGAGTTAACAATTAAAGAAAGGGTGAATTTGTGAGATAACCATAAATAAGTACATATTTAAGAAAATGACTATAAGAAATGGATAATTGGTGTTATGACTTTAATTCTCTATTTTACCCATATAATTTATTCAGAATAGTGAAATGGAGGGAAATATTGAGGGGGTAGAGAAGTGATTGGATCTGACAATATTCAGGTTTTAGGCGACGATATCTTTGATAAATATTTATGTGTCTGCAAATCTAACAAAAAGATTTATTATGTTAAGTTAATTATAAATCGTATAAGATTTTTTGAAGGACTGATACCTCTTTTTATATAAATAGAAATACCTGAGAGCTTAGTTCAAGCAGTGAAGAGGTGAAGATGATTTACAGAGTATGGTTTGTCTATACGACTATGGAGATAATTTGGATGAATGATATGAGGTGATAGAGGTGATATGAATTATTTATTCCGGTTTGTCTATAGAATTAGGGAGATAATTAGGATTAATTTTAGGGGGTTTAGACGAGGAATATACTAGGGGGTTTACTGATAACATATCTATTGTAGAGTGCTAATGAATGGAGAAACATGGAGTTATATTAACTGAGATACTAATTATATCACATAAAGGACTTAATTTTTGACTTAACATATAAAATTTCCAATATAACCTCAAACATATAACTTATACTAATAACATATAGTTTAGCAAAACCGAACACAAAGGATTTGAAACCGGGTTATTATAGGTACTGTACTGTGGTGATTTTGAATCTAACATATTCAAAATCACAACGAAGCTACATACATGATTTGTTGAGTCAACTTACCCAATCGTCTTAAGAGAATGAACACATTAAACCAAGAATCTCGAACCAGCAAGGGTAATCGGGAATTTGTCTATCAGAGTGATGGAGTAGAAGAACGAAGAAGATGAGAATTGAAGAACAAGTTGTTAGAAAAGAAGTCTTTGTTAATCTGAAACAGAATAAAAAACCCATCATTTTATAATATGGATGGTTTCATAACCGGTTTATAACTTCAACCAATTTAATTGAAGTAAACCAAAAAAGAAATAAACCAAATGAATGCTAATTTGATTTATACTCTATTATTGTCTCTCTCCTCTTTCTCAAATTACACCAACAATCGGATACGGAGAAAAGATCTATTCTTCTAAAGATATTTTTTAAATCAAAATAAATACAGAAGATATGAGGTGAAAAATTACCTAATCGGAGGTTGTAGAGATGAAACAGTAAACCTACACTATTGAAGAAGCTTGGAAGCCGACATCGAAATCAAAATTGGAAAGAGGGAAATGTAACGCATGAGAATTATGAAGACAAATTCTAGGGTTTGTAGAATATTGTAGAAAAGCATAAGAAAATAAAAAGAGGAAGAAGATAAGAAACATAATAACAAGATCATTTGTCTTTCCAATATACTTATGTAAGACATTTTCCTGCAAAAAAGATTTGGCAGATATTGCTTTAGTACCTACGAGATAAGGATAAAACTAGAATATTCTCAGGTAATAGTGACCTAGTGTTTTTATTATTGTAATTCTAGCTATTTCGACATTATCTAGGTCAGATGGTGTAATTTCCCTTAAAGAAATGTTATATTCATGATACATTTAGAATTAAATATAAAAATAAAATAATAAATACAATGTCAACTCAATATTAAGTATTAGATGATATCCCGTGCTATGCTTGGGTAGATAATATTTTATTTATTTATTTATTTATTCTTTGATTTGTATGTATAAATTTATTAATTACTTAATTATATATATATTTGATATATTAAAAATAAATTTATAGTAATCACCAATATTTGTTGTACACGAANTATATATATATATATGCATATGATATATTAAAACTAAATTTTCTAGTGATCACCAATATATATGCATATCATATATTAAACATGTTCATTTATGTTTTAGACTCATTTATAACTTAATTTTTAGACCCGTATTTATTAAGG